>VXAY01007339.1:278556-289130 GCA_013399855.1 Oxyruncus cristatus
ACACACTTGTGTGCATGTTCCATGATGTTCCTTTTGAGAAAGATGCTATTGATGTGATTGTTGTTCAATATTTTAAAGACTAACCAGGTATAAGGTATCAAAATGCAATTTGAAACATGTGTCATGATATGGCAACATTATTTGCCCAGGGTATCCATACAACAAAAAAGATATGAAACCATATGAAAAGATATGAGCCACCTTTGAAGCCAAGCTAATTTGATACTGGTATGGACTCTTAGATCTAGACAAAAACATTGACTGCACAGCCTGGAATGGGACTCCAGTCACAAGTGCCTCTGCCTTTCTCCTTAAGAAATGAATGAAATTTACCCTTTAGCACATTGTCAAATACTCTCCTTTAGAGAGCTGAGGTATCATCCTGCATGGAAAATCAAAATTCAGCATCTACTGCTACTTCCCTCGTCAAGCAATGGTTGCCTGCTCATTTTAAGAATGTTTCTGGATTGATTTTTGGTACTCCTGTTAAAGCAAGTCCACTGTGTAAAAATGACCTCAAAATTTACTAGATAAACTAGAGAACACAACATTCCCTTTTCCCTGAGGAGTATCCATCTTTTACAAAAGTCACCAGGGTCAGATTCATCTTGTCTACCTATAGATATCCTGAGTATAAATAGATAATTTGTTGTCTGTATCCTTTAGTCATTACTTTAAGTCGTAAGCTATTCCTTAAAATAGAAATTGACATTCACCGTGTTTTTAAAAAGAAAAAGTCAACTAATGCTACATTACATATGGAGCCTGATTCTGTCAGTGTGTGTTACTGTGTCTTGATAAGGTCTTGTCACTTGATCTGCACTCTTCTACAGAAATAGACAGGCACATTGTGACTAGCCTACAGCTAGTGATGAGGGTGAAAAGAAGGTTTAATGGTTCATTTCTGGATTTTGATCAAATCTAAGAGGAAGCTAATCCAGACTTCGATTTCCCAAGCCAGCAAAGGAGATGATCTATGTGTTCCCATTAGCCTTTACCAGCTGCTCTTCATGTGCTCAGAGGCACATGAAACAATAAGATCTGCACTGTGCAACCTTCCTTCCTTCTTTTTTTTCCAGCACTATGCCAATGTATTAATGCTGATGCAGTTCTGTGAAGATGAAATGTTGTGGTTAGACAATAAAAAAGAAACGGAGTAAATTCCCCATAAAATCACAGAATTAGGACTTAGCAGTGACAATCAATATTTTCAGAATGATAGCTTTCTAATAGTAATAGTAATGCCCAAATTATGCCCTTTTGATATCCTAACAATTCATGAATTACTGATCTTTCAGTACCTAAACAGGGTTTATAAAAACAAGGGAGAGTGACTTTTCTCAAGGGCAGATAATGATAGTACAAAAGGGAACAGTTTTAAACTAAAACACAAGATATTTATATCAGGTGTTATGAATAAATTCCTTACTCAGAGGGTAATGAAGTGCTGGAACAAAACTTGTGGATGCTCCATCCCTGGGGCCTGGTTAAAGGCCAGGATGGATGAGGCCTGGAACAAGCTGAACTAGTGGGTGCCATTCCTGCCTGTGGCAGGGGGTTTGGAAATAGATGATCTTTAAGGTCCCTTCTAAACCAAACCATTCTATGATTCTATGGTTCTATGGAGTTGGGCCCTAAGAATCTTAGGGTCTCTTGGGGGAGAATACCACCGAATGAAACATGACAGGATTTATGTGCTGAGGCTTTGTGGGTTTGATCTCTAACTCCATGTGGAAATCCTTGTAAAACACTCTATTCAGGGAAGTTCTTTGGGCTGCTTTAATTAATCATTAATCATTAATCACAGTGATCCTGTCTGGCCCTAGAATACCTCAACTTTGCTTTGCAACTTTGTCTTAAAAACATGTCTCACACCTTTTAGAAAAAAAATGCTGCTTTACTGTGAGTCATCAAAAAAGCATCTATTTTTTAATAGTGTTATTATTCATACTAATATGAATTTCTGAACCTAAAAATAATAGTAGTATTTTTATTAGGTTCCTTTTTCTCCTTTCTTCACTAGTTTCAGAAAATGTCTTAAATTAAATGTCTTCAATTAAATTAAAAATACATGATTGAAGAATGAGATTATAAAATTCACGACAGATCAGTGGCCAAACCAAAAGCAATACAACAGTCAAGTTCTTCTCTAAACCTCTGTTTAGGAGTCAAAATTTGACTCAAGTAATATGTGGGTTTTTCTGGCCTTTTTACATATACATATCTGAAGGCATATTCCTCCAGTCCCAATATTTTTGTCTGAAATTATGCTATTAAATATCTTCTTGTCTTGTAGTATATAGAAAAATGAAAGAATCTCATTTGTCACATTGTGCCGAACTATACTACTAAAGCATTAAGAAAATGCGTGAACAAAATAGTCATGTTCATGTTCATATTATGTATTACTTGTTACTAAGAAATTGTTGTTGTTTAAAAATAAGATATAACTTTATGGGATACCGCTGTGACAAAATGTTCTGTCTCAGAGACTATCCATTGCCTTCTCTGCTTAGGACTATAAAAACTGGATTTGTTTCCCTTTACTTGGTGATGTGTGTGATGGGAAGATACTTCACACTAAATAAGTAATCGGGTACCAGTCATATGGTGATGATTAGTACTTTAGAGAATTCAGAATGGAATCTGGAGTGGTTTCTGTTGAAATAACTGTTACATAAAGTGCAGCTTCCAAAAATTCAGCCTCATTTCTATGTTAGAAAAACATATATATTTTAGTTTGTTGAAACTAAGCAAACATTTTGTGTTGGTCTGAGTCGCTGTTAAAGCTATAACTTCTGATGACGCCTTGAAGACATTTAGATCAAATGTTTTGAGTTGCCACTCTTCTTTCTATCGAAGATTTATGGCTTGTAGATGACTGTGCACCAGAGAAAGCAGCCTGAACTTCCTCAGTCTGAGATCAGTCACCGATTAGGACATCACACAGTACATTTTGGGAAAAGCAGGCCTTATCTGAGGCCTAAGATCAGAGAAAAATGTTGAATGAAGAAAGCTTTCAAGCTTAAAGTCCCATCTGAGACTGCAGAACTCCAGAGACTGAACTTGGTATCAGATTGGCTCAAAACTTGATGTCTTTGTTAAGGAATTTAAGTTGGAATGTTAGTGGAATTTTTCAATATTTGCAAGACTTTTTAAAACACGTTTTCTGTCCTTTCCAGTTAGTGTGAAATAAGCCAAATGAATTCTAAAGACCAGTCACTTAATTAATGGGAGCTTTCCCTGCATTCCATTATTTTATTTACACTTGTAAATTATGGGACTTTATGCCCTAAATCCAGTAAAGAAGCTGTAAATTGTGTGTGTCACATACCATGTTGGCATAAGGTGTGTAGGCTCAGAGATATGATATAACAGAGTGTGGAGAAATAATGGTGTTATGACACAGCAGATCACCTTTTTCTATTACATGGTCAGCGGAAAAAAACAGCCTGTCTTTATCTTCAAAGGATTGTGTGCATTGAAGATTTTTTTTTTTCAGAATGAAATCAACTCTATACCTTTTGATGGAACAAGAACCTTATCTGGCCTGATATTTATTAATATTTTTATTCACTGAAGATTCTCTTTTCTCTCGCCCACACCTTCATTTATTACAATCAAAAAATATTAAATTTAGTTTACTGGTAAACAGAAATAAGTTTCTTACATTTTCTTCATCATTATAATTTTTTTTTAAAGTGTTATTCCAAAGATTTCCAAATATTATGACTCAGTTTAAAGACAATTAGGTAATTTACCTCACTAATTTCTTCCTGGTCCCTGGTATCTTAAAAGAAATATTGTAAATGTCAAGCCAGCTTTATTTTTTTCTTTTCAGTTCAGTTTCTCAAATGTTTTCATCTCATGCATCCTCTCAGTATCTGCTTATGTACTCCAATAGTAGCTGTGCTTCAGAACCTCTACAAGCTTCCTCACAGCAGCATCTTGTCACCTCTAGCAGAGACCTCAGTAGTAGAAGCTGCAAAAAAAAAAGCTACACTGATAAGGGTCCTTTTTTGCTGCAATCTCTCTTAGTATACAGAGTTTTGAGGGCTGCCTCAGCATTTCTGACTCTTAAAAAGATCTCAACAATACCATACATAACAGTCAAGCATGCTTCAATACCTTCAGAAATAAGAGTTGCTCGCATACACATTGTAAATTATGATTTCTCTATGTACCGCACTTTAGATGAAAGCCTAATGGCATGCCAAGTCCAGCAGAAAATGCTATAAAAAAAATCAGTCATCTAAGAGATGATGTTCATTTGACACTTTTTCAAACATCAGATATGCAGATTAATTCAGTCATTTAGTTCATTCAGTCATGGAACTTGCTTTTTCACCTGGTGCATTTTTCTTTTACTATGCTAATTACATCTTCAAGTAACTCGCCTGCTTGCCATTGTAAAACCTGGACATTTAAAATTTCATAGCATCCAAGCTTGACCTGATTTCTACTGGAGGCTTATGAGTAGACTAACTGCAATAGTATGGAGGGTTGACCCCGGCTGGATGCAAGTTGCCCAACAAGCTGCTCTATTAGTCCCCTCCTTAGTTGGTCAAGGGGGAGAAAATACACCAAAAAGGCTCATGAGACAAGATAAGGACAAGGAGAGAGCGCTCACTAGTTACCATCATGGGTAAAACTGACTTGACTTGGGAAAATTAGTTTATTTTATTACCAATCAAAATATGGTAATGAGATATAAAACTAACTCTTAAAAATACCTTCCCTTCACCCCTCCTTTCTTCCTGGGTTCAACTTCTCTCCTAGTTTTCTCTACCTTCTCCTTTCCCAGTGGTGCAGGGAGATGTGGAATGGGAATTGAGGACTGTTCTCTTCCTCTGCTTCCTCCTCAGGAGGAGGACTATTCACATTCTTCCCAAGCTTTAGTATGGGCTCCTTCCCATGGCAGACAGTTCTCCATGAAGTTCGCCAAGTCTTTTTCCGATACATTTTAGAGTCATAAATAGATGATAGATAGTAAATAGTCTTTAGTAAACAATACACTTGTTAGAAAACCCCCAAACTTTGTGTATCATGAAATTTTCTAGCAGTCAAAGTAATTTTTGAAAACTCACAGGAAAGAGATATATACCGCTTTGAAAAGGCAGATATTCCTCTTAGGACGAATTCCATTTTGCTTGCTAAAGGAGTAAGAAGATTCTTTTGAGGAGTTGTGGCAGGTGCATGCAGGCTCAGCAAAAAAGAGTCACGTGATATTTTTTGGTTTCACACTATCCTAAGTAGTGCCAAACTAAAATTAATCAGTGATATAGTTTTTGTAGGTACTTCTTCTGACCAGAACCATTTAGTTTTATTTTTTACTCAGCTTTAATTAGCATTTGATTTTGTCTGTAAACACACACATGTATGATAATCTTCTGGATGCAAATGATAAGGACACCGATGGGGCAATTCTCACCTGTGTTAGTTCTCGATACTCCTGAAAGTTTGACCAGAGATGTTTGAATTGAAAAGGTGATGGGACTGAAAACTCTATGATTGCTATAAAATTGCAGAGCAGCTGGGATAATTAGTATCCTTTCCACACGTAAGAAATAAGCAAGCAGGATGAGCTGGAAACCGAGGAACTCCAAGCATAAAGCACTTTTACATGGAGCCACTTGGAACTTTTAGTTACGTGAGTTTAGTTAAATCTCAGTTACTGAATCAACTAAATCCCAAACAATGAAGTAGTTCCTCTTATATTCCTTGACACTGGGAGATTAATGTTAAAAACGATTTTGTGAAGACAACTTCAGCACTTAACTTTTTAATTACTTTTAAATATGGAGAGGACAGCTAGTGGAAGTTCAGACTATTTTATTCTGCATTTTCAAGCAGTGGCACCAGGAAGAAGACAAGTTAATGTTATTTTTGCAGTAGTTTATTATGGATTTATATTTGGGCTTTTTTTTATTCAAAATATTAATTTAATTCAGGCACAGGAGACATTGCTAGAATTTGAGTGCTACAGAACTGTGGCAATCACTGTTTGTGATCAATTCATGTTTTTTCAAAAAATGAATCATAAAGCAATCTGTCCCAGACATAAGACTGAAACATGAGTCTCATTGAATTTGGGAGTTTAAATGGCAGATCAGATTATGATGCAACAGAACACTCAAAGTCATATGAGAGACCCAGAATTACCCGCTTAAAATTGAATTTGGCAGCCAAAGAAGTCATGAAGTCTGAACTAAAGCATATGTACTCTCTGTGATACTCCAGTCCTGTAACAATAATGATAATTCCAAACTACTATAGGAAAAGAGAATAAGAAAGATGTTTTCAGATTTCAGGATTAAAGTCACACAGACAAACAGCAAGACAAAACAAAGGCCACGTGCAGTGTTATATAAAACAAGATATCCAGTTTTGGAAAAGATGAGAGAATTACAGTGTGTTTTATTAGCATTTGCAAGAGCAAGAAGAATTTGCACAGCATGCACAGCAACAAAGTTTTAATGCAATTGCAGTATTTATAGCACTGAATAAAGAACTGAATTATAAGCTTGAAAGTACAGGAGAAATTTACTAGTTGTAAGTGGAACAAGCCAATGGACTAGAAGGCTACATTGAAGAAAATCAAACATACAAGAATTAATAACATCATGAAATTCAAGGTTGACAAAGATCTTTTTGGCACTCAAAATGTATGAATTATGTGTCCTTTTTAATGAACTAGAAAAAAACCCAAACTACCAATTATGCAGTTACAAAAGAGTGTTAAAATATGTTAGGGCACATATCTCACTGAACAGGTTTGTGAATTACTGTAAGAATTAAATAATCTGTGGACATTCTTGATTAAAGCAAAAATACCAATTAAAGGTCGATAACACATGCATTTCCAAATCTGGGAAACAAAAAGATAATCTTGTTCAGGAAAAAAAGTAGCAAAGGTAACCATTATGTTAATTAGTCATTACATGCTAAAAATACATAGAATGTATATAAAAAAGAAATTTCTTCACCTTTATAGGTTCTGAAGCACTAAAATGCCTGTAAAAGGAAAGATTTCACACTGTATACAAAGGGGGATATTTTGAAATGTGGTTGTCTGCAAATATTTTCCTGCAGTTGGTAAGTAAGCAAGCAAAGTTCCATGTACTCCTCTGAGAAATACTTATAATTTAAGGTGACTGTCGCTTGATTAGCATTTGTTAAGCAAGGTACTTCAAGGATTGTGGTAACATTTTCTGTCACAAAAGATGTACTACTATTTCTAGGAGAATGATTTCATCTGAGTAAGAAAGTGAGAAAGTATTCAAAATGCTTTTGAAAAAGGTCACTCTTGTTTTTTAAGGTGAAATACGCTGGAACATTCATTTTATATGGTAAAAATTATTTTTATTTCAGGTAAAAAAAGATTCTTCTTCTTGAGAATAAGAACCAGTAGAATAATAGTGTCTCATATAGTCTTTCAGCAATAGTTTTCAAAATGACTATGAGAAGTAGATGTCTGGAGAAATCTTACCAAGTATGAGTTCATGTCACCAAACATCCAGATGTGAGAAGTGCACATCTAACTGTCAAATAACAACTTGCTTCTTTCTGAAGTATCTGCACAGATATTCTACAGAATTGAGGGAGTTTCATCTATAAGATTATGTGTTATTGTAAATCTTCAGTGTTTCTAACTTAAGGTAACCTATCTATTTCAGCTACTGAATTCATAAAAACATCCATTACGATTAGACAACTGCACCCTCGTGACAGAGAACTGTGGTTTGTGTATTGCTTCTTCTATACAGTGTTCTGGAAGATATTAGTGGCACTTTGTAGAATACAAACCAAAGACTCCAAATGAGCCTAGATTATGTGCATTTAGGAGGCTGTTTATTTTAAAATAAGCCTACATTTCCTCAGTGGGAAAAGTTCAGTGCCTTTGAAAGTGTCTCAGCCAAAATCTTGCCCATCTAAATGTTTTCCAGTAAATATAAGCATATCTAGTGAATGACCTTCCAAACAAATACTATCTTAGTAAGTCCTAACTTTTTATGGAGATTTGTGTAATTATATAGTGTTTTGAATCCACAAAATTTAAGTAAAATACCATTCTTTCAGTAGTCTCTTATTTTCTATTGGCAGGCATTGCTATATGTGTTTGACAGGCCAGCACGGTTTATGATGTTGTACTTTATTTCCAGTGGTTTCCTTCTAGACAAAGGTTGCTGCATTTAGGTCTCTGGTGATAAGTGCCAATAATCCAAAATATAAAACCGTGTTCATCTACCACTTGTGAAAGGAAGATTTTGCCTTTGTGCTCTTTCTTTTGGTGGAGCACATAATGAAATAAACACAAACCATCCAGTTCTGAGTACAAAAAAAGCTATGTAAACTTTTTATTTCACAAGTGGGATATAATCTACCTTACATGACACATCAATATTTTCCAGAACAAAAAAAGAATTTCAGTGTGGAAAGAAAGGTATAAAAATGGAAGTGAACTTTATTTTTTCTTAAAATGTGTCAGTTTTATTTTCTTCAAAGAGCATTGGGTTCTATAGCATATCCACTGCTATAGTCATTGGCTTTGATTGTGTTCTGTCTCATGAGTAAACAACTGATATAGCATATTTACCTAGTAATGTTCTGATGGTGTTGTCCAGACAATTAAATTGTTTTCGGAGTTGTATGCTTTGATATCTGCAATCATAGTTACTCTTTATAACTGCTCTCATAACAGAATATTTAACGTGCAAATTAACTCTCTTTTTATAGCAGTCTTATTTAAAATTATTATTCTCTCGGTGGGCTGAGACAGCATGTAGGTGACATATGTGTTCTCTAGGGGAAGGAGTGGAACATCTGAATATATGACAAGTCCTTGCTTCAGGAAAATAAATGCATCTTTGTGACTAAAGTGAAATTAAGTGAGTTTTATTTTGGTCTCATTTTGAAGAGGTGTCTTGGAATACATTCATGAGTACAACGCAAAGATACAATATTAATCCTTCAAAGAAGATGGCAGCTAGGTTTCTGACTCATCTTCTTTGCACTATGAGTATTATGACAGAATTATTTTTTTTCCCATAAAAATATCAACAATGAGGTTTAAGAACACAAAAAGTTTTCTTTTTATTTTCATGCATTCATACTGCTCTTATAGTAACAATGGGAGATAAAAACTGAACTTGGAGATGAAAATAGTTTCCTAAATACTTCCTTGAATTATTACAAAAAAAAATTTACAAAATACAAAACAAATACTTATAATTCCTAATGAAAGCTTGGCTATTCCAAGGTAGAGTATAATTGCTTTCCTTAATTTTTGTTAAAACCAAAACAAAACACATGTAAAATCTAATGTTTTCAATATTAGGATATTGTATATTTAGGATATACAATAGATAAATGACAGTAAGAAATTTTCTTTGTTTTCCATTTTATTGGTGTTTATTCTTCAAAGAAATGAGAATCTCGCATCTATTCAAAATGCAGTCCTCATAGCGCATTTGTAACGCCAAATATAATTTGATGTCAAGACTGACCATACAGAGAGTCCAAATTTTTGCTGATTTAACAGACATATTTCCTCTCAGTGTTTTCATAGCTACAGTCACTCTGCACTGAGCCTGCCCACTACAAGGAAGTACCATTGTTCTTACAATAGTAAATCTCATTCTCAGTTGAGACTAAAATTCCTTCTCCCAGGCTTTGCTATTTTTGAGAAAAAAATTTGACTTCTTACATTCTTGACCCTTTCAGCCTTTCTAATTCTTCTGAGTTGCCTTGCCTCAAATAAAATAAAATACATAAAATAAAAATAAAATAAAATAAGAAACAGAGAGGATGGAAGGAAGGAAGGAAGGAAGGAACACAAACAAATAAACAAAAATTCCTTATTTGTAGACAAATGAAGACTTTTGAGATTGTATGATTTTGTCTTGCCTTGCCTTTTTTAAACTTGCCTTCCCTTCCCTGCAGTAGTCAATGCATTTAGCCCAAATCCTAAGAAGAAGGTAGAAAGCAGCATAGGCACTGTTGACCTCAGAGAAGGATGATGTCTTGCTTTTGGCTTTGTCGTACCTATGATCAGCAGAATATCAGCACATTCAACATATTGTCCCCAAAAGATGAAATCTACAAAGAAATAGGAAGAGTCATGTTGCTGTTCTGTAACAGGCAGAGTGTGACTATCAAGCAAAGAGTAATTGGGAAATGAAAACTGTTTTAGCTTTTGTGGTAGGGTTGTACAAAAAAATGGTAAAGGTTTTTTATGCCCAAGCACAGGTGAGAAGTGATACAAGAAAAACTAAAACTATAGTACATCTGACATTACAACTTTGAGACAGTTAATATGTAAAAATGAAACAGAAAATGTGTCAAGAAGGACTGAGGTGGAGAGTGGTAGAATGTACATCCGTGGTCTAGGCTCAATAGAAAATTGACTTCTGATCATGGACCTGAAAAGGTAATCGTATCTCATTAAGATTGTATGCAACTACTGCTTTTCTGTAAAGGAGAGAAAAACTTTGGAACTGTTAGCAGGATAGGTTTTTGTAACCTGTTGATACTGTACTTTTGAACTTTAGGTTTTCAAATACTTTTTTTTTTTT
>VXAY01007339.1:289150-310432 GCA_013399855.1 Oxyruncus cristatus
TTTTTTTTTTTTTGGTGATGGAATTTCATTCTCTGTTTAACAAGAACAATTATGACTCCTGGAACTCAGCTATATTTGCCTTGCATAGTCATGGTTCTGAAAGTTTGAGTAAAAAATGCAGACACAAGAATAAAACTGCTGAGGTGTTTAGTCATCACGTGGTCACCTCGCTGGTGAGGCTGCTCCTGTGCAGGAGTAGCATGGTACACATGATTGTCTGTGTTGTCTCTATCCACTGTACACACAGGAGAGATGAGAACTGTGAGTTTGGACAAAGATTTTGGATCACACTTGTTGCTTACACTGGTAAGAATCGGTGAAAACCAATATCCATTCCATTAGTACAAAAATCTGAGTACATCGAGCAAAATTTAGCAGTACGTGAAGGAGGAGAAACAAAATTATTTTTCTCTAATCTTTCATTTTTAATCCTTTCAAGTTTGTGTGTGAATTACTGCTTGATTATTTGCTGTTAATCTGGGTAGTTAAAAAACCCCTAGATTTCGGTCTCCTGGTGACTGGTTCTATAGTACCTATTTCAGCTGAATCCTACCTCAAAAACCTGTCTTCTTCCTGAGATGGAAGAGATTTGCATGTGGATGTGAATTCAGTGTTTCTTTTACACGCAGTGTAAAAGTTACATACAGTGACATTATCCTTCTTAGGTTAGTTATAAGCAAAAATACTGTCATGAGCTCTTGCATTAAAGTAGAGAGTGCCAGACAGGAAACTTTTTCTCTGCGGTTAAAAATGAGAGTACCTAGGTAGTGCCTGGACACAGAGGAGGTTTCAAAGTTTATTAAGCTAAGGTGAAAAGCAGTATCTTGTGAAACAGCTGTGCAACAGCAGACTTTATTTGTGAATTCCCCTTTACACTAGCTTTAATCGAGACAGTTGTTACAAATTCTTCTGGGTGCCACAGCCAAAGGCAACTACTTTAAATCCTTGGATTTATTTGTTTTCCACCTATTGTGGACCTTTCAAATACATTACTCAAAATATAAACATTCCCAAGTCAAATTACGGAATAAAATTATATGAATGCAGTGTCATGAAATGTTAAGAGAACTATGTGACTGAACAATTACAGAGAATGGTAAAAAGACTCAACTGCTGAATGTACTGCGTTACTGATGCTAAGCTCCAATACTGGATGGAGACATATCTATACAGACTTCCTGCAAAACCCTTAAGACCATTTTACATATTGAAACATTCAAAATTTGCATCCATATCTTACAGGCTATTGCACATTAAGTCTTTCGTAGGAGCAGATGATTCTCTAGTGCTAACAGTCATTTTATTCCTAGTGTTCACAGCACTACAGTAAGCCTAAGTTAATCAAAATTCAATTGTCAAGAGGCAGGAGAAATGTGTCCATGTAACTTTCTTAATCATAAAATCATAGAATCATAGAGTGGCCTGGTAGGGAAGGAACCTTAAAAATCATCTAGTTCAAACTCCTATACCATGGTAGGGACATCCTCTAGATCAGGTTGCTCAAAGCCCCATTCAGCCTGACCTTGAACGCTTCCAGGGATGGGACAGCCACAGCTTTTCTGGGCAACCTGTTCCAGTGCCTAACCACCCTCGCAGTAAAGAATTTCTTCCTAACACCTAATCTAGGCCTATTCTCTTTCAGTTTGAATCCGTTCCCCCTTGTTCTGTTACTACATACACTTGTCAAAAGTCTCTCTCCATCTTTTTTGTAGGCTCCTTTCAGGTACTGGAAGGACACAATTAGGTCACCCTAAAGCCTCCTCTTCTCCAGGCTGAACAATTCCAATTCTCTTAGCCTTTCCTTATAGGAAATCACTTCAAGTAAATAAGTCTGAAGGGTTTTAAACTTAATTTACATAAAATCCACTTATGTCCCTTCTTATGTGATATATGTCTTTATCTTAAAATACATTCACTGATACCAAAGACAGTGAAAGATACCAGAAAGTATATTATTGGCCCAGCAGGATTTCATATCAAGGGAATTTGTGAGAACAGCAAGCCCTCAGTGATCTTCAGAAGATTTACATGACAGTAAAACAGGACTAAGAAACATACTTCTGCTTGTAATCAGAGACTGGAAGGATAAATTCACAGAGAAAGGATAACCCTGCATTTTTGGATTCTATTGTGAACAGATAGGTAACAAAAAAGCAGGGAAAAGCTAGGGATAGGCAGATTAAGGGGAATGAAAGTGGCAGGAGAAAGCCTCTGGAGGTAATATTAAGAGTAATTTCTGAAGTGGGGCCAGGCATCTTGACAGAAGGAGCTAATGCAAAAGTTTATTAACTGAGTTACTAAGAGCAACTATAGTGTGTATTCAGCATGAACAGGAGACGTTGCCTTTCAGGATATCAGTCCTACCTTCATTTTATGTTCATTCAGTGTCTTCTGTTAAGGCTGGGGACTTCAGCAAGAGTGCATATATTCCCAGAGAGCCAAAACATAAGCTTGGATGACTAAATCTAAGTGACTTGGAGTCTTGTAAGGAATGCAAGGCAAGTCAAGGAATATTTCTGCAATCTTAAAACAAGTGATATATATCCATTGCAATAGAATTTCCACAGAGCTTTCTGTTATGTAATTAGATGGATTTGAATGTTGACACTGCCACTGACAAAAGACAAAAATATAGTATGATTTAAAGAAGAGGAAAATATAAATAAGCTCCTAAAAATAAGAATTGAATCTTTTATATCTAACTACATTTTTCTCTTTCTTTTTATTTTGTTTTGTTTTGGGTTGGGTTGAGTTGAGTTTTTTGGGTTTTGCTTTTTTTTTTCTTTTTTGCTAAGGTGGAGGCCTGTATTGAATTAAACATGAAAAAAAACCCAAAAACAAACCAAAGGATTTGCTCCTTTTTTTTTTTTTTTTTTTAGTCTAATTGGCACGGTAGGGAGTTGATTACATTTTCCTAGTTTTATATTATGGTGTATTCAGACCTCAATTTCTCCCACTCATCATTTCCTCACAGCTCAAAGCTGCTGTAGGGTTAGTTTTCTGTATCAGCACTGACAACCAGTGTGCAGGAGTTAAAAGTTCTTTATTTTCAAACTTTCAGAACATGTTAATTTATTTCCTTCTGTGTGCTCTCCAAACTGACAGGGGTTCACCGTTTTTTGTGAGCTCAGAACACAAAAATTTTGAGCACACCAATCCATATCTTGACCGTCTGCTTTGTGCCACCTGCCACCAGTTCTTAAAGTCAAGGGGAAGAAGAATTAAACAGTGCTGAACAGAATTCATTACTAAGATAATTGTATATCTGGATATCAAATTACACCTTAGTACTGAATGACTCCAATCTATTACGGTGTTATTAATTTCTATCACAATATAAAAATAATTATAGATTAAAATCATCATCACAGTTATTTAAATGGTGATAAAAAAATTATGTTTTCCACCAGATTCACTAGGGTGTCTTCGTGATAATACTACCTTGGCATTTCATTATTTGCATAGTGTCATTTACTTCACAGGAGGTATACTCATATGCTTTGTTAATTTTTCCTCCATTTATAAGGCTATTCCTATGTCATTGTATATCAAATGCACTCTACTTTCCAGTTTCCATATCTTTACTTAAAACAGTAAATTAACCATATCATAGGAGCTATAAGATCCAACTTTAAAGGAAATTATTGTCTTAGAACTTTACTGTATTTTTAAAGAAACATGAATATATACATACATGCATGTCTTCCTTCCTTCCTTCTTTCCTTCTTTCCCTACCTCCCTCCTTCTTTCCTCATCTCACCCCTTCTCTCCCCTCTCCTTCTCTTTTTCTCTCTCTTGTTTCTCCCAGATGTCTAACTTCTTTTTTTTTTTCTTTTTCCCTTAATATATTTTGAAAGACTCGAGATATAAGTACAGAGTTCCAAACAGGAGAAACCAATGGTGGAGGAAATTTTGACTAAGAACAGATTTCCCTACTTCTTTCTGATCTATCTTCTTTTAAGTCATGCACTGCTCAGTGAATTTAAGCCATATATAGCAAGTCCTTCTCCTTTTCAAATTTATAAGTCTTCAAGTTGCCTTTAGTTCAAGCACTGACACCTGAATTGAAGAACAATTTTTCTATAGTCAAGTGCATGCATCTCTAAGCTACAGCCACTGCAGACATAAACGTTGAATTTAGTAATGCAGCTACCTTCTTTATTACAGAAAGATAAGTCAGCCTATCACTGTGAAAAGAATTAAATATGCTTGCAACAAGAAACAGTCTTTACAAGACCAGTAAGCAGTAATGTTTTAAAAGCTAACAAAAGAGAATGCCTTTTAAAGAAAAAAATCAGTTACACTGTATTTTTAACACTCTAATACTGTCTTTGTATATAGCTAAGAAAAAAGGCTAAATAAGCAAAATAAACCTCCAGGGGAAGAACAAATTAAAGCTCACATAGTATAATATGTACCATAGTATTGTGGAACATGTCATGATTACAGGAAAAAAAATAAAAATGACTGCTTCAGTTATATTCTGGTCTTTCTGCTGAAAGCACAAAAATTGTGGTTATATAATGTGTAAGAATAATTATCAGGAATTTTCACTGGTAACCAGGCGAAAGGAAAGCTCACAATATCACTGAGGCTGTGTATTGATAAATAGAACAGCATTCCCCTACTGTTAAGACTAGCTCCCTGTGGGGATTGCCACATCCCCATGGCATAGCATTTGCTTCTGGAAGTACTCTCGATTCAATATAGGAGCTGTATGATTTTAATGACAGAATTATTTCCCAAGAGTTTTTTAATCTGCAAAGGTTCAGCTGACTGTTTCCTTCCTAGTGCAAAACTGAGTCAGCATATTTCATATTTTCTTTTGTGTCAAAAGGACATGTAGTGGTAAGACAGGGTACAGAGCTCTTTGTGTTAAAGTTGGTTACATGTGGAATGAAGGGATCCAATCCCTGAGCACTACTTTTGCCTATTATCTGTGGGAGTCACCCCTGGACTTAACTACGCTCAGGCTTTCTAGAAGATTGTAAATGAAGGTCGTCCACAAGAGGTTCAGAAGGTGACCTGACAATTAAACAGCCTGGATTATCACACAGCATCCTGCATTAAATTCTTTTATTTAACAGAGTAGGAGTGTTATTGCCAAGTAGACAAGCAGCAGCTAACTACCAAACATGCACTGCCTACACTCTACCTAGGAAATGTTTCTCACTCAATTGCTCTGCATGCACTCGTTAGTGTTTGCTGTAGTAGTATATATACAAAGATTCTGCAGTAACACCAGTGTATAACATGACAACTGAATCACAGCATTTTGCAATATCATATCAAAAAATATTGTAAAACCAAACAGTCAAGGTGAAATAGCTCAATCTAATAGTTTTGTCTATTTTTTATAAAAAGTGCTTGAGAATGTTCCTGTAAGCTCCAGATTGTTTGTGAAGCTGTTTGTAGTAAGAAAATAAATGTTGAGATTCTTCTCCTGACTTGCTTCTTTACCAAAAAAAATAATCTCTTTATATTTAAGAAGCACAATTGCCATTGCAACCCCAAATTATTCCACAAACAGACCCCTGGAGACCTTGTTCTGGATTTCAACTACTGGCATCTTGAGCTACCCCTAACACGACCCAATGTTTTGCAGTTCCACATCATCTATATGGTCCACTGATAGCATATTGCAATAGTGTGGTTTTGATTTCTATCTTATGCAAAATTAGATGTATCCTGGTTTAAGCTGGCATAGAGTTACTTTTTCTTCCTAGTAGCTGGTACAGTGCTGTGGTTTGGATTGAGGATGAGAATAATGATGATAACACACTGATGTTTTAGTTGTTGCTAAGTAGTATTTACACTAAGTCAAGGACTTTTCTGCTTTACATACCAGCCCACCAGCAAAAAGGGTGGGAAGCACAAGAGGCTGGAAGGAGACACAGCCAGAACAGCTGATCCCAATTGACCAAAGGGATTTCCACATCATATGGTGTCGTTCCTACCACATAAACTAGGGGGAAAGCTGACTAGGGGCTGCTGTTTGAGAACTGGCTGAGCACTGTTCAGCAGGTGGTGAGTACTTGCATTGTGCATCACTTGTCTTGTATATTCTAACTCTTCTATCAATATTAATATTATTCTTTTCCCTTTGGATTTTATCCTATTAAAATTTCTTTATCTCTGCCCACAAATTTTATTGTTTTTCCGCCCAGTTTTCTTCCCCATCCCTTTGGGGGAGAGGGAATGGCTGGCTGTTTGGTCCTTAGCTACCTGCTAGGTTAAACCATGACAAGGTGTCAAGTATGATGAAAGAAATAGGTTTTTATTTTAATGTTAAGTTAAACACTGGGATCTGCCTCAGCTGGGAACAGAAAGTACAACTGTACAGCTGAGCTTGGCAAGTTTATCTTACAGTAGCTTACCATATTTGGTGATGGTTGTTTTTTTTCCCTAAGTTATAGACAGGAAATAATGATAATTATGAATTTTCATTAGCAAATACAACAATAAACAAATAATAAAATAAGTTATAGTAATTATAGTTCATTCTATGTAGCTATGTAGTTTGAAACTACAAAAAAAACCTTTAGACTAAAATAATGCATGTGGATAAAACTATATACATTTAAAGGTCTTAATAAAAACATCTTTTGTAGTGTAATAAGCTTTCATTTAAAGTCCTCTGGTCCTTTCAAAATACTTTGGAAGAAGTATGTAATTATGCTTATTTTTTCATCTGGGAATGGCATGGTTGGGTTTTTTTCATATATATTTATAAACATATCAAAACAACACGCCCAGTAGCTGAATGCTCCCTCACGCAAGTAGGGAGTCCTGTTGGTCTGCCAAGATATGCTTTGTGTTTCCTAGAAAAATTCTTTAAGCATTAGGTCATAGGTGAGGAGGAAAGAAAGCTGTGGTAATGACAATATTTTCTGATTGTGTTGCTAATGTGAAACAAACACAGAAAAAGTATAACGGGCCTGCTCTTGCTGATATGACAGAATTTGAAGACAGATTTTCATGAAGAAAATCTTGGTGTCTGTTTAGACAAGATATAAGCACATGTAGAAGAATAGTAATATATACAAAACATTCTGATCAGACACAATCTTGATACATTTTATATACATAAAGGATAGGCATTTATATACATAAAGGATAGGCATTATTTAGGCACAGATTGACCAATATGTGATTTACATATTCTGGTACTCCTTTATATACCTAATCCCTTATTTCTCTCTATTCCCAAGTCTCATTTTGAAAATTATTCAGTTGGGGATTCAACAGACAGCACTGTGATGCTTAGCCCCAAGACATCTAAAATGTAGGTACTCAAAACTGAATATGCAGTGCTGGTCTAGGTGTCTAGATATAACCATGAACCAAACACAGGAACCTAAATTTTTATTCAAAGCAGCCAACATGCTGAGTGCTGGCACGTTAAGCATCCCTGTATGAAATATGACTCTGAAGTTTGGAAGCTGAAGCAGTTGCCTGGGGATTCAGAGCTCTGCTTTCTTTCTGAGAGTGAGACATTACTGAACACCAGCTCCCTCCTCTCCTTTATCTTGTTTTCAGAACCTTCCCATGGAAGCAGCAAGTCAGAAATTGGAGTTTGACAGCAAACTGTCTCTGATTTGCTTTCCTCAAGGTAACTGCAAATTCCACATGAATGATGTTTAATGTCTTGTTGAATAACTGACCTAATCTTTTAGGAACCTAACTTCAACTGGCTTTCACACTTAAATGTTTTCCTTTGGCAAATTGTGGCTTTTGTAATCTTAAAAGGGCTATACCTTTCTGGCGGTGATCCCACGTCTGACATTCTTACAGGTTTGTTGCACACCAGACAGTATTTTTTCATACTCTCTAATTATCTAAGACAGTTTAAAATACATCGTAAGGACTAGGGAAGGCGTTGTTCTGACAGCCTTCATTTTGTCAAAGCCCAATGTCTGGTATTGTTTCCTCTTTGAAACTGGATAGTTGCTTTTACTGTTGTGCAGAGCTCTTTCTTTTTACATGAGAATATTTGCAACAACTATTGTCTTAGTGTGATCTAGGGACTTCCAATGCTCCTTGATGTCATAATTCTCTATAGTTTCAGTGAAACAACTAGGTCTATAGATGAGGCCTAGAAAAGACATATACTCTGGGATTGCACACAAAGGAGAGCTACATAATGCATGCTTATCCCTGCGTTAGCACAGACTGTAGGGGGCAAATTCCCCAAACTACAGTTTTTCTCAGAAGCACTTGAGTATTAAATTCTTTATAATTTTCTCAAATGAACTAACATCTGACATAATCCTTCCTAACCCATCTCAAACAATAGCAATCTGTTTCGTTCATCCCTTCCCATCTGTCTCATGATGTCATTTGTAAACATGTTCAAGGAAAGGTTTTTGCTAATAACCTTTACAAATCAAGCTAATTTTGTTACAATAATTACATTTGATTCTTATTGTTGTGTATCAGTAAAGGACTTCTAAAATATATTAACCTGTCTGAACTTCTTTAATAAGTAGGACGTAATTTTGTTAAGAAACAAAAAATAGTCCTTTCATTTTAAAGGTGGTAGACAGTGTATTGCTTGTCTGTCCTGAAAGAATCATAGCAAGTAAGTGAAAAAAAAAGAACAAAACAAAGCACCCCCCCAAAAAATCCCCCAAAAAACGAAACCAAAACCACAACCCAACAAAAATATAGAAGAAAACACCCTTGGAATTATTTTGTTGATGTTGAGGAGAGTGTTGGGATTTTTTTTTTCTGTGTGTTTTTTGTTTGTTTATTTATTTTGTTTTGTTTGTTTCCTTTTAATTTTCTTCCTACAATTAAAATAAGATATTAATAAAGTAAGACATGATTAGTGTTTCTTACGCAAGCTGATAAGAGGAGATTAGTTCCAAACTAAGCATACATTAAGACAGTTTGAGCAGAAACTCAGCTAGGTGACTGGGAATTTTGCTAGGAACAAACACAGAGGTTAGAACATTAATCAGTCAGGTGTGTGAGAAACTGTAGAGAGGCTGGGAAAAAAGATGTCATGATGGAAGCAGATCTGGAAGCCATGGTGTATAAAACCTGGGGGCAAAGACACGCAATCACATTACTGTGGCTTGTCATTGGAACACAGTTAATTGTTAGTGACCAAAGGGAGACGACAAACTGAACCCTATCATTCACCAAACACTAGGGTGGGATACATTCCTTGTGTGATTCAACTCAAAACATTCCACTCAGAGCACATACAAGAGATGTACAAATCTAACAAATCTGCTTCATTGTAATCTAAGTATGTCACACCCCAGAGCATAATTTTAACCTAAATCTTGCTTTATCTGCAATCTCACATTCAATCTAACCATTGCTTCCCAACAGAAAGGGAGAGAATAATATTGTAAGAACAACATATTTTTTTTCTAACTTCTATCAGGTTGGTTTTCATTTCTTGAGCCTGTGTAAAGAATATATACCGAAACCCCCATAACATTTAATTAGCAGTAATGTTATTTATTCTTTAGTATATTTTTTCGTTAAATAACAAAGAAACATATCTTCTACCATATAAAAACAGAATTTATCATTTATTTTTCTGCTTAAAATGTGCAGTGTTTTCTTTTCTGAGTCTGCACCTGTCAGCTGTTTTCAAAATGAGCTTCAAGGAAAAATCTTTCTCAAGCCATTGGTTCTTATTTATGAAGTAATTGTTTTGATAAATAAAGGATAAAGGATATGTTTTGATAAAGGGTAAATAATGGGCCATATAATTTTATTATTTTTGCATCAATTTTCTCTTCCACTTATTGCCAGTGTATGTGAATTCTGATAATTAATTTTGTTTGTCAGAAATAAGAATAATGATTTCATTATGATGCATAAGTTAAAAAGTAACACTTCCATAGATTGCAGGGTTTCTATTTGCCAGCTTACTTGCTTGCTAGAAGCAGATTTATTATTAAACAACAGAAATTCAAAATGCTATTCTCTTCTACCTTTCCAAACTTTTATGTAACAGAAATCATAAGGACTGTTTCATTCAATTGCTATTAGCATAATTTATCCTTTTTTTTTCCCCTAAGAGAATTTCTTATGCAAGTAAATTTGAGGAACATGATTCAAATACTTTAGACTATACCAAGAAACTCAAATACATATACTTTCTCCTGAAGAACATCTTAATCTTTGTGTTTCTGAATATTGCTAGGATATGTAGCTTGCTTTTTTTTTTTTTTGGGGGGGGAGAGGGAGATATTTTTTATAAAATAAAAGTTTGTTCTCATTAGTTAGGGTATTAATATAGCAAAATAACACTCTATATTAAGAGGAGAAGATGAGCTTGCTCTTCCATCTAGCTTTCACTATATTTTGCTTTTACATAGATCTGATTATTAACATTCTCAGCAAAGCAAATTAAATAATTATCATTATCTTTATTAAGAAGCGATAACCAGGCTCCCTGATGTTTTTCTTCTTTTGATACATCTGAAGATCTATGTAATTCCACAACAGAGCAGAAACTCCCAAGCACTAGCCTCCTGAAAGATGAAAAGAGTATTTAAAAAAAAAAAAAAAAATGTATCTTTACTGACTTAATAGGCAGAAACACATTTCTTCATGTTAGCTATTACCCTATCTCTTTAATCACTACATTTTATACAGTTTCAGATCAGCTTCAAATCCCTATACTTATCTTCAAGGCCAGAGATTACAGACCTGTAAAGGTTGTCACCGATACGTTAAATGAAGCAGCTTTCTGGAACCCATTCTGAAATCTAATAAGAGGATGTAACTCTTTATTTAACATAGCAGCAAAAGTCATACTGTGCAAAAGCTTTTCTTGGGGTGGAAAGGATCAGAGATCAAATTGCTGCTATTACTTCAGTATCAGAAATTTTTTTCAGGAAACTATTTTCTAAATGGCTGCTTTTTTTTTTTTTTCTTTTTAATTTCTTTATCATTTATGTACCAACGTATCAGTAAAGAGATTTTACTTTATGAGTGGCTTAAAGCCTTTTAAATTTAACAGAAATGCCTTTATTGATCCTGATGACCTATTTTTTTAGGGTA
This sequence comes from Oxyruncus cristatus, assembly GCA_013399855.1. Taxonomy (NCBI): domain Eukaryota; kingdom Metazoa; phylum Chordata; class Aves; order Passeriformes; family Cotingidae; genus Oxyruncus; species Oxyruncus cristatus. The sequence goes on from VXAY01007339.1 coordinate 300,182, forward strand.
GAATATTTCAAGAAGTTCTGCAAAGGCACAGAAATAAAAGAAACTGCTTTAAGATTAAGATTTTAATAGAACACAGAAAGTGTTACTTACACTAAAATAATCCATAGCCAGAGGAACTGACACCCAGAATGATGAAATATATGTGGATGTTTTTTGAATTAACATTTTTCCCCCAGCTAAAGACCAAGTATTTTGGAATCTGTCCCTCCCCATCTCTGGCTACTTCCTAATCTAAACTTCCACCAACTTTAATTTTCCTAATTTTTTCCCTAGCTCCCAGGAGTATTACTTTTCTAGGTGTCTCTTTGTTTTTCTGAGTACATGTGTTTCACCCAGTGAAACCATTTTCTTTTATGAATCATATTCTGTTTTGCCTCTTCATATTTTTTTTATGTTGTTATTTTCATGTATTTGCTGTCACTGCAGAGATGTTTTCTTGTTATTTCTTATTTTGCTTCAATGAAGCACACTTCGTGAGGGATTTTTCCCCCCTTTATTTTTTTCCTTACTGACTTTCCTTCTGACACTGTTATGAGCTGTAAAATGCTGCAGTTGTCACTTCCTTTTCCGTGACTGAGCAGACAAAAAATGGGTTTTTGCAGCTCACACACTTGACATAGAAAGTAACAGAGAAGTTTTTGGTTTTTTCCTGTTGAAAGTGTTGGTTTCAGGGAGTGTTATCCTTCCATTTCACTACTTTTCTAGTCAGTCTGCAAAAGCTGCCACCATGTTTCATACTTGAAGAAAACAAAGATATTGAAAGGATGTGATATCCACTCACAGTATAAGCAAATTGACAGTAAATTTTATAACATCCAAGTAAAACTTTCAGCAAATTTGGGAAAAGTTAAAATTACCTCAAAATATAATGACTGCTGAAAAATTCGAGTGAGCAGACCTTAAAAAAAAAAAAAAAATCTTTGAGACTAAATCAACTGTTTCGGAACCAGTTAACACTAATGGCATGTCAGAATGGCATGTAATAATACCCTTTAATATGAAAAATATTTGCAATACAGTACTCCAAAAAAAAAAATTAGAAAAAATTCAAGTAATATCTTTCTCTATATTATATAAGTTAGTTGAAGATTTTCTGATAGCCAGAAATCAGGTGGATATGCCAGGGCATCTCACTGAAAATGAGACAGTCATGTTTGGGCAGGTGAATCACTGCAATAGTTTGGAGATTAAGGGCTGTCTTAATCTAGAGAGACAACCCAGTTCAATCTGAAGTAACCCCATACTCAACCTAGTTAAGCTGTCTGTAATTCAAGGCCTCATTTCATTCAAAGCAGCTGTGTGACTCTGGATCAATTTTGCTGAGAAAATTGTTGCTAAGGTGTGATAAAATCAGTGCTTTAAAACCATTAAAAATAAGAAAAGTAAAAACACAGACAAAAGGGAACCTGGTGAAATAGTGAGAGTTAGAAGCTCAAAGATTCAAGGGTAAAAATAATGACCAAAATCATCTCCAGCTCTCCCTTCCCAGCACAGGAGATCAATTAAAAGACACCAACTTAGCAATATTGAGCATCATCCCATTGCAAAATGCAGTAAAAGCTCACTGTTTTCTATGCAAATGTAAGATGAAGATAATATTGATCACTGTAGTAGTTTGTTAATCTTGGCAATATACTGGTTTTAGTAGCCAATAGCTTTTTACTCTCAACTAGTGTATACTCTGTTTCTGTAGTATCTTTGCATATGCTAAAAGTTGACCAAAAAAAGAGATTGAACCTGAAAGAATGTTAAAGAAACTGAGAAAAGTTGGAAAGTGAATTCTCACGTTCTTTTAGACTTATGTCTGAAAAAAACCCAAGTGGAAATCAGAGATTATTCTGCTGTTTCTACGGGATTAGAAAAGGTGGATATGATTCTGCAACACTTTAAATTATGCCCTCTTTAGGAACCTTCACTTCCACCTGCCACATTCTAAGTAGGAAGACCAACCAATGAATGACTACAGAGTGAAATACATGAGTGCAGTTAACACTTTCCAGCGGGTTTAACCCTGGAGGTAACAGCACATAGAACTATGAAAGTTGAACTGTGTCTGTGTATGTAGTTAAGTCTTCCTGTCCAAACAGGCACTATTATCAATAGTTCTGCAGTCAGGTATTTCTCTATTCAGCCAAAATCAGAATAGTTTAGATATAATACACAATTACCACAGCATGTTAAATTTAATGCCGTAGCAACAGTAGCATCAGCATTGTGAGACACTGGATTATTAGAAAGTACTGTCTCAGACCAGCTCAAGTGTGTGTATGGGGTGGGGGGGGAGGGACATGTCGAATTTCATGGAGGTGTGGTGATGGCCCTATTCCACACCTCAGCCTCTGCAAGTGTCCTGGGGTAGCCCCAGAGCAGCTGTCAGTGACTGGACTCCAGAAGCACTGCCCCACACCACACCCCAGAGCCCCTGAGCCAGCTACAGAATGACTGGAGCACCAGAGGTCCCTCCTGGAGGCGGGGTGTGGACCCCATGGGCAAAGCAACATGTGCTGTCAATGTTTGAACCCTGACACCTGGACGCATGGTAGCTGGACTTGCACAGGATCACTGCGCAAGGGGATTCTTTTTCTGTCTCTTTCTTTACTTCTTTTCTTAATCTCCTTTCCTAGTATTTTGGGTATCTTAAAGCTGGATTGGTTGGATTTTCCTGAGTTGTGTTGGTTAGTATGTGCTCAGTGAATGCTCTCTGGAAGGCTTTAGTTTAATTGAATACTACCAATTTTTTCCAAGCTCCTTCTTTTTGCTAAGATTTACCAGTAAAACTACCTCCTGAGAAAATGAGTGCAGCTTCTCTCCTATACATTCTCTCTTATGGTGTTAAAAGAACTGAAGGTTCTTCTAAAAATTCAGTGGGTGAATTTTTGGAGCACTATATATTTTTCAAGTAAAACCCCTTTGTTGAGCCTGTAGCTCTGGTGCAGTGTACCTGTTAGATAAAACTATAAAACTACAGCCAGAGTGATCTGTTTAGATTTAAAAAGGACAATCAATGCTTTGCTTGTTTTCACTCAGACTGCACTTCAAATTTGTTTTGCAATGACCAAAAGCGTAATAGTATCAGAAGTTATTATAACAAATATGGGAGTAAAATGTAGGATGGAGGGAAAAGTTAGTTCATGTAATGAAGCAGAGATGCAAAGGTATTTTTTTTATACTAGTAGAGTAGGTGAAGTAGCTAAGGAAGCTTTATTTGGGACTTCGCACAGGTGAAAAAACCAAAACTCCCTGAAGCTACTTAGATCTAGTTTTTCCAAATTCCATGATGACCAGGACACAAAGAATATATAATGAATAATTGTTTAGTATATGCCAAAAGTAGTTCTCCAGTCTAAAGCAGAATGTTTGGTTGAATCCAGTACTCCTGGGGGCCTTCAGAAAAGTTAGATCACTGGGTTACCACAAACAATAGATAGCAACCAAGATTTAATTTTTAGACGGAAAATCACCATACTACAGAATACAGCATGTGTTGCCTACTGCCCCATGTTACCAGTGGCCTGGTGAAAAGAAACAGAATAATAAACTCCATTAAAGGTCATGGTAAGAGAAGGTGTTACAACTGAAAAGGACAGCTGTGAAAAGTAATCTTACCTTAGAATAGCCTTGAACACAGCCACATTAACCTCTTACTTCAGTGCCATAGCTTCCTACACAGCTTTTTGCTAATTAAATTACTAATAAAAAAGAAATACAGCTCAAGGCTGCACTGAATAGTTGTGTCAAAATAATGCATGTTCTACAAAGCAAAAATGGTGCTAGCAAGCAAATTAAATCAGCAAAACAAAGATGTGGATGGAAAGGGTGGGGGAGAGTTATTGAAAGAAAGGTTACCAACAGTGCACGGATGTCTGTATTTCCATACTATGACATGGAATTCACTATTGTATTGTCTGTGCTATTAAAGCAGAGAAGTGTAGAAAATGATCCCTCCTCATAAGATCAGCTGGCACAGCTGGTTCTTACACAGATCACTGAGGGCTGTCCTGCTCTATCACTTTTGCAAAACCTTCAAGGAGGCTAGAACAGATCCAGGAGGTGACCAAACAGTGGACAAAATGAGGTTCATACAGCTCTGGAGCCCATTTTGAGTCTTTCACTTAGTGCCGGTTCTTTGCCTCAGAGTATTTGTATGGACTTCATCAGCAATTTGAAGTTGGGAATTCACCCTTTTGAAATAGTTTGAGGTTTCTCAAAGGAAGTTTTAATTGCACTGTTTTGTGGCATCTGAGACACCTTGCAGTGTGGATGAAGACCACCATAAGAAGGTAGTGAGGGTGAATCATTTTTGTTGAAGGACAAACATCAAAAAATAATTCTTCTTTCTTCTATTTAAGGTACGTCTGAGTCAAAACATAATTATCTCATTTCATTCTGTACCAGAATTATAAAGTCTATTTTTCCTTGTGTTTTTATCCTTTGCCTTAATTTGATTCTAAAATATAACTGTTGTCCTTTATTTATGGCTCAACTTAACACATGATTTCGATTCTACCTATCTACTTGACCTAGGAGACAGCCTTCAATTTACTGGGTACTGGAACTGTATTTCCTTTTCTATATTTATTTTACTTTAAAATAAAAAAAAAAATGTTCTCAATTACAAGAAAAGTGACTCAGTTACATCTCTTTTACACAGGATCTGAATATCTGATAGTAAACTTTCATGGATGTATCTATTCCTTAAATTAAATTATTTAAATTTCAGTCTTCTCACTCTTACTAAGGACTTTGAAGTTTAAACAGTTTTACAAAACAGCTACAAAGGGTTTCTATTATTTCAATGCCTTATCAATACCAAATTCTATCATATCACAAAATAATTTCCCCTTTTACACATTCTTTGGATAGGAAGAGAAAGACTTTTTTTTTTTTACTTTTTTTTTTCCTTTCCATTTGGGTATTATTATTAGATAACTCCAGACTTTCAACATATCTAGTTTATGATAGCCAAAATTAATTGAAATCTTCTAAACTCTATTAAAAAGCAATGTTGTTTAATTTCACTGATAATTTCTTTTGTGGTCTTTCTTTCCTTCTTTTTTTATCCAAGTGCTAATTCTCATGTAAGATTTTCTGAGTAAGGACTCATAGTACTCATGAATGGAGACAAAAAATTTAGGAAGCCTAAATTTCAACAATATTTTCCTGCAGGAAAATTTCAGTGTTCGATAAAAAATACACATAAAAAGAGTTTAATTACTATTTTTTAATTCAGGTGTTTTCGTCCTTTGGAGCTGTAAAAGACAAGTGTTTTTTTCCCAAATTTTTATTAACAAATTAAATGATTTGATCATGTGGAACTTTTTTTGTTGTACAGGGTGTATTGAACTTTCTATGGGAACTGTTGGTTATTCCAGGACACTGCAAAATATTAGATATAGTGTAGGATTATGAGATTGCCAGGAATTTACAACTATGCAAGACTAAGTCATTGGCAAAAGGATCATGGAGCTGGGTGATGTGCTCAGAGACAGTAGAGAGAAAAATTTCAATCAAAGAAGGTTGTACAGAGGTTGCTGAATTGGCTGGTTGGAAGAAAGGACAGGGTAAAGGGCTACTAGCTTCTCATTAACTTGAGTTCTTTAATAACTTTTACAGTTAAAAATAAAACTACCCTTATTCCCTAACTAAAATACGGGGGGGGTGGGGGGGTTGGTTTTTGTTTGTTTGTTTTGTTTGGTCTTTTTTTTTTTTTTTATTTAAAGGCCTTTAAATAATACTTGGCTAACTCTCTACACTGTCTACATAAATCCTACATAAAACCCTGGCCTTCTTTATTTGATCTCATTCAAACACCACCAGACAGAAAAATGTAAGATGGCCATATTTCATCACGCCAAAGTACACTAGCTCATGATCAAGCATGTAAGCCTTGGGAAGAACACACAAATAGAACTGCGATATCAGTTTCCCAGCATATCATCTAAATCTACACAACTATGTCAGTCTGATACTTTCTAGGTTCAAAGAGATGTCTTCATATTTAAGATATTTCCAAGTGTTTTGCTTCTGTAGGCTGTCCAATGTTCTTTTAAGTCTCAGTCCTCTTAAGGAGGAGACTTAAAAACCTGTGCCATGGCATTCTACAGGTTTAAGATCTCATAATGAGTTGTCTCCTTTTGTCTGTTTTGAAACTGCATCTTTATTTGATGTGCCACATTTATTTATTTGTGAAAATAACACTCTGCCATTAATGACCTTACAGATTTTTGTCATATCTCATGTCCATCATTTCTTTACCTTAAGCTAAAGAATCCCAAGCTACTTAGTCATTCATCATTGGTACTAAAACATAGCAGGGATTTTTATGATGTTGTAGTGATGCTTTGTATTTTGTTTGTAACACTTTACACTTACCTAGACTACACTCATCAGTCTTCTCTTTCTTTCATAGTCACCAAGTCTTGTATGATTCTTCTGCAATAATCCACATTTGCCCCTCATTTGAAGCCTCTTCAGTATCATTAGAAAACTTTCTCATCTTCTATTCACCCTCACCCTCTTTTCTATATCATTTATGACCACTGAACATGATGAGTTCTAGCAGAGATTGTTTTAGAGATCCTAGCAACTATCTCCCTCACTGTGAAAAATGAAAATTACTCTGACATTTTGTTTCCTACCTTCTAACCTATTATTTAGCTATCAGTAGCTCTATTCTCTTGGGCTGCTTATCGTCCTTAAAAGCTTTTAGTGATCTTTTAGAAAGTCAAGGAGATTATCAGTCAGTGCAGTCTGAATCACACACTTAGTTCTTTCAAGAAATTAGAAGGAGTCAAATTTACTATTATTAAAATACTTTCCGAAAATGTAATTTGCAACCATGATTCCAATAATTTTACCGTTTTTATTATTGTTTTGAGAGCCAAAACTGTTTTGAACAGGTACTGGGTCTGGTTGAGTCAGAGTTTATTTTCTTCACGGCAGCTGTTATGGTGCTATGTTCTGGATTTGTGACCAAAACAGTGTTGACAACATACCTGTGTTTTAGCTATTGCTGAGCAATTGAGCATTAAGTCCTTTTCTGCTTCTCTTCCTGACCCAGCAGCAAGTCTGGGGTTACACAAGAAGTTGGAAGGGGACACAACCATGATAGCTGACCCAAAATGACCAAAGGGATATCCCATAATGTGACTTCGCATTCAGCAATAAAGGGGGGGGGAGAGGGGTGGGGAGGAAGAAGAAAAAGGGAATTTTCTGGGTTATGACACTTGTCTTCCCAAGTAACCATTATGTATGACAGAACCCTGCTTTCCAGGAATTGACTGAACATCTGCCTGCAGATGAATACTTTATTTTGCTTTTCTTGCATACACAACTTTGTCTTACCTATTTAACTGTCTTTATCTCAGCCTGTGAGTTTTCTCACTTCTGCCATTCTGATTTTCCCCTTCATCCCACTGCAGAGGGAGGAACGAGAAACTAAGCGAGGCTTAGCTGCCTACTGGGATTAAACCACAACAGCCAAAATACTTCTTAACTTTTTTAGAATCCCTTAAACAAATTAACTTATCGCATGTAAGTGAAGATGGAACTTCACTGATTGTTCCATCACAGCCTGAATATCAAAAAAAGTCACTGAAAAAATTGTCCGGGGAAGTTGTGGATGCCCCATCCCCAAAATATTCAAGGCCGGGTTGGATGAGGCTCAGACCAACCTGGTCTAGTGCAAGGTCTCCCTGCCCATGGCAGGAGGTTGGAAGATCTTTAGGGTCCCTTCCAACTCAAGTCATTCTATGATTCTATGAACTGCTACTACATAGTCCTATTAAGTTGGTTAATTATTTTATTGTTGAAATCCTATAAAAACTGCCATGGATATCTGTCTCAGTTTAAATGAGACAGAAGTGTTTTGCTAAGGAGGATGAGTTATTAAGAAGACCAAAACTCCTCCCTCTAAGCAATTGTAAATGCGAAATTAAAAGGCTCCAATTGAGAAAGTGTGGAGAAAGGAAAAATAACATCCCTTTATTAAAGGATATATGTGTATTGGCAGAACAACAAAAGAACACAAAACAAAACCCCAACCNTCACCACGTGGAGGCCCCTGGTGTGCTGGGGGAGCTGAAATGGAGCCCTTCCCTCCCCCTCTCCAGGGGAAAAAAAAAAGAAAGAAGGGTTTTTCCCAAAGGGAACTCACGTTGTCCGCTGTTGGCCATGTGACCTCCCCTTTCCTCATTGAAGTGACCAAAAACTGCTGCCAAAAACACAGGACCCGGGGGAGGGAAAATAAAGGTGGCTTTCTCTCTTCCCAAAAAGTTCCCCTCCAATGAAGTCCAAGCCAGTCTCACCAGGCCAGAAAGCAGGGGTGGGGGGAAAAGGCAGCAACCGGGTGCCGGTAAGCTGGGGCCAGAGGAAAAAAAAAAAACCAACAAACCAGCTAGGCTGAGAACAAAACACACCTCCCCCTCACGCACTGAACTCCTCTGCCCCTCCGAAGGCTTTCCGCTTGGAATGTCAAACTCTTGGCCACTTCTTTTGTGTTTTTCGCAAATACCCAAGGCAAAACCAGTCTGCCCATTCGAACATTGACCCCCCTCACGCACACACACCGTGGGGCAGGGGGAAGGGAAAAATTCCGTGTTTAGTTTTCAGAACAAGTAAACCCATGACAATATCAAAACTAAATTCTAAGCAGGGTTCCACTGCAGACATGTCAGGGCTTTCTCTGCAGCCTAGTAAAGTGGAGGAACTTGAGCCTACCTTTTACTTTTGTTTAATTAACATTTATTCATAATTCAACTTTAATTAATTATTCAATTATTTCCTATTATATAATGTTTTATTTACTTTATGCCTTTGTTTTTATGGCCATCTGTACTCAGTTTCTAAAGCCTTATAGATGTGTATATGAACATACAAGATATTCCTCTATATGTACATTTAGAAGCATACACTAAAAAAAAAGTCTCTCTGTATAAATTCCCACTTTTTCATTTTTTTTAATTTTCATATAAATTTCTATACATGTATATAATGTGTTTATTGTATATAAATGCCTAATTTTTTTTTTAGATCTGAGCACTTCCTTTTCAAAAGGAAGCAGACAACTAAAGACAGGGCTGTCTAAGAGGATGTAGGTATGGCAGCATCAAGAAAAAAAGGACAGCTTCTTTACAGCCCTATTTCTTAGCAGATACAAAAATCTATTGGTATTTCTGCATGTATACTGAAGTATAAATATGACCAAGTTATGTTATTGAGACTACATACAGAAATGGAAGAGGGTTTTTTTAAGTACATCTGTTTTGAACAGCATAATTCATTTTACTAGTGTATGAAGATTTAATTTGTAATCCACTGGTAAATAAAGCCCCTCATTTAAATATTTGTATAACATTTGATCTCAGCAATGTCCATAGGAATTGATTTAGCCGTGGTCCTAGCCTTTTGCATTGGAATAAATCTTTGAAGAAGTAATAATTTAAGGAAGAACTGAAATATTGGACCATTTTTTGCACACACACACAAACAAACAAACTAGAAAAGAGTATGACTTTTACACTGGGTTCTGTCAATATTTCTCCAGAGTAAATTAGAAAGACAGCTCAACTACCAGAACTGCATGCCAGATTGCAAAACTGTGTATGAAAATCATTTGCATCAGTAATCATTGCCATTCTCAAGACATTGCTTCTAAACATGAACATAAATCTGTTTTGCAGTGCTTCAAATCTCTTAGGCTGCAATTGCTGCATCCTGAAGCATGAACTATTTCTCTCCTGGGAACATGTTTAGTTTGACTTTTATTCTGTGTTTTGCTGCTTCTAACAGCAAATGGCACTCTTTAGTTCAGTTTTAGAGTTACTTGTTAGAAAGGGGCTGTTTCTTGGTATCTGGGGATGATTTTTTTCTTCCAGCTCTGTGTATTGTATAATGGGTTCATGTTTTTTACAAAGCTGTTAATGTGCATTCTTTAGAGGTTAGTAAAGCCTCCTACAGATATTTTCTAATAAAAACTGTCCTGGTGACAATTGGGTTCTGAAAAAGAAGCACTACTTGTACAGTTGTACAGTTAACAAAAGATCTCCCTTTCCTCCCTACTTTCTTTGAAGCTGTAACATATATCAATAAAGTTCTAAGTAGTAAAAAACAGTATTGGAATTAATATTATATTATTTATACCATATGTTTTATGCAATGAGAAAGAAAGAAAGAAAGGCTTTAGAGGATGATGCCTATTTGTCTGGTTCATTTGTTTTAAAATTAGTACTTGTTAAAAAAAAAAAAAAAAGG
>VXAY01007339.1:310481-428151 GCA_013399855.1 Oxyruncus cristatus
TTTTTTTTAGGGCAGAATACAGTGACATTTCTGAAGCGGGATGAACCTCTAATGTGCTCCGTAAGCCATAAAGTGTGCTTCCTTTCTCAGTGGAATTCTCTCTGACCTCAAAAGATAAAGATGATACTCAGCATTTGTGCTTTAAACACTTAACTTGTCCTTTATGTAACATCTAAAGCATCCAAACATTCTACGTAAAAAATGGTTATAGCCAAATGAGTGAAGCATAGGTCTCCACAGGATTTTCCAAGACAACTAAATTAGATAAATACTTCTTCTTTTGACTGCATGGGGAACTGGCATAGAATAATTTAATGACCTCAGATGATAAATGTGAGCAGTCTGGAAAGGGCCAATAACTGCCCAACAGATAACATGAAATAAATAACTTTTTCCTAACAGGTAGCTCATTCAGAGGCAGATGGTAAATTCTTCCTATGCACTGAAATGCACTTAAGGATTAAGAACGCCTAACTTTCCTGTGATGACTGCTACAAAGCAAAAGGAACTTCCTCTCCCATAAACTTCTGTTCATTACTGTATTTATACCAGATGAGGAATGTGTGTGGTTTAGATCTACCTCAACCAGAGGGTACTTCTTCTTGCTGAGAAAAACATGTCCTAGAATGGTTTGGGTTGGAAGGGGACTTCGAAGATGATTTAATTCCAACTCCCCTGCCATGGGCAGCAACACCTTCCACTAGACTAGGTTGTTCTGAGCCCCATCCAACCTGGCCTTGAACACTTCTGGGGGTGGGTGTCATGGTTTAAGACAATTTGGAGCGGTGGAAACCCCAAAGGGAAGTCTCCTTCCTCCAATTCAATACCCCTGGTTCTCTCCAAAAGAAAGAGGGAGACCAAATACTCCCAGATGTAAGGGGAAAAAGAAACCCTCCTTACTAATAAGAATGCTAAACAACGATGATAAAATTGGGTTAAGCTAACCAGTGAGGAGAAAATTCCCAAGCTCTCACCCACTGTACTAAAACGAGATTGCAGCCGGTCTCCCCCGACCCGTTAAAGACTGGCAGGAATGGTTTAGAGGGTCACTGCTAGAGTGAGGCTTCAGTGCTAGTGCAGGCAGTTGAAGCAGTACTGCAGACCCCCCAGATGACTGGAAAGACTCATAAGACACCCACTGGATCCAGCAATGAGACCTGATTGCTACAACTGTGATGGTGTCTGTGGTCCTGATCTACCCAGGTGGTAGAAGTCCCATGGAGTGAGGACCCTCAGCCTCCTGGATGAAGTCCAAATGTGATCTTTTATTGGACTCAGGTTGGGTGGGAAAGCCTCTGGTACCTCCCCTGGGGTGGGGAGTTCTTCACTGGATGATTAATACTGGAGCACAGGACATTTCAATAGTCTTTGACAATAGTCTTCCAAGATGTTACAGCTGCCTGGTATGTCAGCACAAGTGGATCCATTATGGCCCATCAGCAGAGATGAATATCTTCAAGCCATGTGTGTGAATTGTCCTGACACCTCGCCGAGGAGAGTTATCACAGATAAGTCATTTGTGTAAGGACAAAGAAACAAAACCCAGCTCATAGCCTGAAGTAACAGGTGTGCACACCCTTAACACCTGCATTGTCTGAGTCATCAGTATTCCAGTCTTTTCACACTTATGGATACATTCTTCTCCCAGGATAACAGAGTAATACCCTTAAGTCCCTTCCCACAGTCAAAATTAGTAGGCATATTTGGGGAAAACAGAAAAGATGGATACCAGAGTCTTTGTGTAACCCAGGACAATGGGACATCCACAACTTCCTGGGCAAGCTGTTCCAATGCTTCACTTATTGGAAGTTAAATATTAAGACACATTACAGGAAGCTCTCTTTCATTCTTCCACTAACTCTAGCTTACTATGCAGAAAAAATACTTCAAAGTTAATGGGACCAAAAATGCTTGGAATTGAATAAGCAGGAGAGAATGTAAATATGGAGCTCCTAATACAGAAGACATCCTTGGGAAAATTTCTTTCTAGAGGCTGTGTCTATATAGGTGAACTAAACAGTATTTGGGAACATTCACAAATATCAGAACATAATATTTTATACTAAAATATTCCTAAGAATATTCCCTAGAAAATTCCAAAGGGTGATTTTGTCATGTGCCAACTAGCAGTCTCCCATAGGAGTCTGGACACTCCTTAGGCGTAGCATTTGCTACAAAACATTCCGAAAGGAATTCTGCATAAAGACTGGAGTCTAGCTCGCTAGATTTGATTCTCACTGCTTTTTACCTGGCCCCAGTGCCCAGATATATTCATGGGCATACACAGTTTACTGGTTTATAACAATAGCCAAAAATGTTTCATTATTAAGTATTTTCCCGATGGTCATAATGTTCTTTATCCTAATGATAAAAAGTAATAATAAGAAAGGAGAACAAATAATCCTTCCCAGCCTTCTGCAGTTATTTTGTTCTCACTGAACCACATAATTAAGTTCTTCTGTTTATTCTTTTCTTCTAGACCCATGAGTGTTGAATTGAATGGACAAAGAAAGACAAGCAGTTAAAATAAGGTGGCCATCTACATTATCTGATCTATTTTTTACAGACGAAAAAGAAATTTTAGTAAGAATCTAAGTCTCAGGTTTTAAGAGTGCTTGATGCCATTAATCAGTTGTTTTCTAAAATAATTTACAGCTTCTCTTTTATGACATTCAAGATTTCCCTTAGAATGCCAGACTCTTGGAATGTTTCATATACTGACCTACTTTCTTGTTAAAAAAAATTTGACCGTGCTCTTCTTACCTATATATACCAACATCTCATTCAGTTTTGAGCTGTGTAACTTGCATCATTATAAACCAAATTAACCACAAGAGAGTTAGACTCCAGATTTAATCTATGACATATAGCAAGGAGAGAAAATAGTTTAGAGGGCTTTAAATACAAATTATTCATAATTAAATTCATGGAATCATAGAATGGTTTGAGCTCAAAGAGACTTAAAGAACATTTAGTTCTAACCTCATCTTGAATACTTTCAGGGAGGGACATGAACAACTTTTCTGGTAACCTGTGTGAGTGTCTCACCATCCTCCCAGTAAAGAATTTCTTTGTAATATCTAATCTAACCCTACTGCCTTTCAGTTTAAAGCTGTAACCTCTAAATTTTCTCTGTTAAACAATTTTTTTTTTCTCCTCCTCAAAATAAACTCACAATTTTAACTCCTGTGAAAATCACAATAGATAATCATGTTCAAAGTACAGTTGTGAAAAGCAATCTAATATTATGCAGGGCTTTCCCTTTTTCTACTCAAATTTTTAGGAAACTCCATCTCTTTACTTCAGTAGTGCTATTACTTGGTCTCTGGAACTAGAGTGTTCTTTGCCTATGTAAAAATTCTCATAACTTCAATATACTTTTAGGTATAAACCCCAGCCTTCATTAAAAACAACATACAACCTTTACTTTATTTGTTCGTTTGCTTGCTTTCCCTCAGATGGTGCAGTGGATAGGATAAAAAGCTCAAATTTCTATCACAGAAAGATCACTGACCCATTTGTTGTATTTTTTCATGTTAAAGTGAACTGGATTCTCAGATTCTAATTTGACTGAAAAAACCTACATAGCTAAAACTCTTCTCGAGGAAATATGCTACTATTACTTCTCAGGGATTGTTGTCAAAGGAAGAATCTCTTTTAATGATCTATTTAATTACGTGATATTATCCTAATTGTCTGAATGTCTCTGGTATGATTTAAATTCAAGAGTTGCTATATATATTTTTTTTTATTATTTTTGCCACGAATTTCTAAATTTTAAATATATTTTTCTCACTACAGACTGACTAGTTAATTAGCTTCAGTCAGTAACCTAACATTTGATCAGTCTTAAATTTGCAAGGAAGGTGCAACACGTATTACAAATATTGTGATCTTGGGTTGGAGTAGTGGTCTTTTTAGTCCTGTACTTTAAACAGTGCCCACGCTCAATGTTTGCTCCTTCTCCGAAGTCACAAAAGCTAATTTACTGTGTAATAAAACACCATGAGAGAGACTGCTTGTGGATGCCAGCTGGTGATCAGCTTATGCCCTAAGGCATGAAGATTGATGGCCCTTGTAAATTTTTTTTTTCCTGAGTTAGTGTAACCACAGATGTTATTTGCTATTATTTGTTACCACAGTTATTGATGGGCCATGCTTCCAGTAGCAAGTCTACAGTTCTTGAATGATAAGCTTAAGCACTTCATCCTACCTCATCTACTTGGAGCTGTTATGAAATCTCATCTACTTCTTGTTTTTTAAGTGGTAAATGAATCTGTAAAGATCACAGTGTTGCAATAGAGTTTTTCCCTGTATGTTTGGGATTTTCATCACCAAACACCTCTCAGGAGCTTTCAACTCTGCATTGTGGGGATTCCCAAAATCTTTCTGGTAGATTTCTTCTTAGTTCACCATTATCTCAGTTTCTTATAATTTGCAGTGCAATATTTATGTCACAGTGTAGTCGGAGGAATGAAGTGATTACTCACCCTGTTTCATTTGAGTGGTGATTAACCAAATGGTATCTTCACATTTTGAACTGATACTAAAAACATGAAATACACCTAAGTATTAAACGATGTTCAGATTTGGTAGCTTCCTTATGAACAAACAATTTTAACCATTTTAATTATTTTAGTGAAAAATCTTTATCTCACAAAAAAAATTTGTGAGTTTAAAGCAGCAAATCTAAGGTAAAGAAATAAATTTAGAGAAAGCAATACAGAGTTGTATACTTAGGTGTTTAATACTCTAGCCATTCTAGACAGTCTGAATACCTGTAGCTCCAGCTGTTTTATTTTCAATAAGAAAGTTTCAGCCCTGAATCAATTGTTTATTATTTAAAAAGACAAGGAGAATAAAGAGTTAAAAGCAAAAAATTAAGAGATCTGAGGTGATTTGCCTGAGGTCAGTCTTGGAGCTGCTGAGCTAAAAATAGAAATCAAGTATTCTGAAGCAAACTGAAGTGTCCTATTGTTCTTATGGAAGAGTACAGAGAATGCCAAGTATTTATAGAATAGGCATTAAAGACTTTTCAAAAAACATGTTAACAACCACTAAAATTGGTGATTCTTCTTACTTGAAGTATTTATTTTATCAAGTGAGTATTTAAGTTAATGTTGAACTCTCTATACTACTATGTGAGGTACACATGGAAATTTGCCAGCAACTGTCAGTATTGTGAGAGTTTTGTCCTTTGTACAGGTTCCCGATTTAGGTTTTACTTAATTCTTTCAAGGTCAGAAATGCTCAAGAGGCTTAGAATTCTAGAGAGCTGTATTTTATCACTTCTAATATTCCTTCTGCTCTTTTTTAGATAATCGCCAAACGCATAAAGAATTTAGGCCATTCAACGAAAAATACTGGTTAAAATAGCTAGTACTGATATATCTCCTGTCTGTATCAATATTGTATTGCCAGTTACTGTGCTACAGTATTGAAAATTGTAACCAATTTCTTACCACTTCAATTTTATTTCTTTAACTTATATGAAACAAGTACAGCTAATTCAGGAAAAGTGATAAGAAAACCATTATAGCAAGCTGTTAAACACCCTGCATAAAGTTATCTAAAGAATAGAACTAATCTAAAAAAATATATATGTATAAAACTATTCCATGTCCTCATGCAGAACTGTAGCCGTATTGATAAAAGCATGTGAGGAAAATCCACTCCTTGCAGAAATCAAAGGCAAAACTCCCATGGGTTTTGTACTGGGTGTTGAGTATCTGGATCAATATGCATTTCCTTTCCAGATACATTTTCCATACATTAGAATTCTGATATGATTTGTTATCAACAGATAGCAAATATATAAATAGTATATGATATTGAGATATTTCTATATTTATGGGTCTATAATGAAAACAAAAAAAATCATATAAAATATAATATTTTAAAATAAAATCACTATTATCTCCTTAAAGATAAAACTGTTCTTTTGAGTTAATTATTTTCAACATTTTTTTTAGTTGGATGATCTATTTTCCCAGGATCTGTAGAACCATTTTGAAACTTTTGCAGAATCTAATTCAGAACTGTCTTTTGCTGACCGTTACTTGTCCTCTTGTCTTTCAATTGTCTCACCAATAGAAAATGAAAATCTCATTTTTTCCCCCCAGAAAAATACTTGAGGATCAGCCAATTAGTAGAAAAGAAACTGAGATCAAAAGGAAAAAATATTTGTGATTCTAAATCCATTCTGTTGCACCCNATTTTAAATCAATTCTGTTGCACAAAAAAAAAAAAAAAAAAAAAAAGGGAAAAAGAGAATGAAAAAAAAACCCTTCAGTGTACCCCCTACAGGGTACAGGTTGCTGCAAAAAGGTCAGTCATCCAGAACTATGGAACAACTTTCATGTGAGGAAATTTTTAATAAATGTTTAGCTTGAAGAGAAAATGTTCGAGGAGGAAAGTGACAGTTTTTTATAAAACCATGAATGGTATGAATAAAATGAGTTGAGAAAGGTTTGCAGATTCTTATAACACAGCATCAAAAAAAAAAAGGTAATAGGATAATATTATGCATAATTTTGAGCATGTATGTAGGTCTCCTGCTAGTACTTCATCCAACTGTGAATGCTATTATGGGAAGGAATCTGAAGAGTTTCCTTTTATCATAGCCCACTAGCATGTGTGCAAGAACTAGATAAAGAAGAATATGAGAGACCTGCCTTCTCTTAATTTGATTTCTGGTCACTATCACAAAGTGAACACATGACAGCAACTCATAAGCAGCTGTATGAAAAGTTAAAAAGAGTTCTTTATAGACCAAGAATTGAACAGGAGATAACTTGTGACCCTGGAGCAGAGTTCATTTCAGACAGTCCTGTCAGTGTAAAGTGCTCTGTTAACTTGAGAGAGTTAATTGAGCACAGAGAGAACAGATTCAAGGTTTTTGCTTGCTAACATTCCAGTGGTAAAACTCAATAGATTACAGGGAAATTATTTAAGTGAAGTACTGATGAAAGCAAAATCAAGAACAATGACTCCATCTGGTAGCTCAGCTATCAAGCTTTTTATACATGTGCTGTTAGACAAAATTTATTTTACTGGACTTTAATCCTTTAGTCTTAAAAAAAAAAAAAAAAAAATCTTTTAATTGAAAAAATCTCAAAAAAACCTAAAAAATCCCCCCTCCTCCCCAAACCACCAAAAGAACAAATGACACCACCACAACCCACACGCCCAACACAACTGCCATGTGACAGTTTTCTTTCCTTTCAGCTTTCAGGGCCTGAAGCATTTTGCACACAGGAAGACTGAGACAAATAAAGTTTAAACTGTTTATAAAACGAATTGCCAAGTATAGGCATTATTAATCTCATTTTTAAGCACATCATATGAAATTGAGGAATTGTTAGCAGACATTACATGTTCTAATTTCATACTGGAACCTTTTAAGAGGTTTAAGAAGCAACAGGAAAAGTTATTTAAACAGTACAACAAAAAATTATGTATTTTCTTGATGAACACCATGAAAATGTGTTCTCTTCAAAGTTTGAAACTTTTATTTGCTGACAAACTAATATGCAGTTTTGTTCATTTAAAGGAGGTTATTTAAAATGATGCAACAAAACCCAAACTATATACTACTAAAAATTTAACATTTCAGTCTGTGATTTTTTTCTTCTACATCACCTACTTCCCTGCACGGTATTATTTTTATGGACCATGAGCTCACCATGAGCTTAAAAATTCCTCATATGAATCTAATGAAATAACACTCAAGGTTCCATACCTTGGCTTCAGGTTGCCTTTCCTACTGGTACTGCCTTTCTTACCAGTACAGTAATAGCAGCACTAACATTTGATGTTAGTGAACGGAACAGCTTCCATTCTAAATCATCATTTCAGTTATTGATAACTTCCTTATTCCTTCAGTTCGAAGATGAAATGTATCATGAATAAGCTGTGCAATTTTTTTCTATTTTTTATGTTAACAAATATCCACTTAGGGACTGCAAGACAACTGAAAGAAAACCACAGTCCACGTATTTATTCTTGACAATCTTTAATTCAAAGCCATGTAAATTTATAATATGTAATGAAATAAGGGTTAAAAAGAACATGCTTTATGGGAGAACGCTGCTTGGTGATCTAATGGAAACATCCCTTTTTTTTCTTAGTGCTAGAATGTGAGAATATCTTTCACTGTGTCATTTGCGGATTTGTCTCTTTCTTCCTTTCTTCTGGTTGGTTATATTTTATGACAGCTGGTGTCAGTGCTATAATTTCTCCATGTACAATTCTGCTACTATAGTAGAAAATATTGCAAAAGGTGAAGTAGGAGGACCAAGGGCTTCTGAAGGCCTTTCTGAGATGAGACTCACAGTTCATTTTCCACATACCCACCAGAGCAGAGGGAATGTTTTTAGTGTTGCCATTTTATGGGAAGTGAGGGGAAAAAACTACTTTAAAAAATATTGCAAAAGCCCTAAAAGATTATGTTTAAGGATTTTGCCTTCTCAACAGATATTATTTGTAGTTTGCTGACCATTGGAAACTTGCACTTCTCACAGTGCAACCCCAGACTGTCATATTTCACTACAGTTTTACATATTGTTTGGTCTTGCTTGGTTTCACAGGCAGCAGTTAAAACCCTGCCTGTTCTGTAACTTTAGCTGACTGAAAATTCCTTGCCTTCTTTTTCTTTTTTTACTGAACGTCTTTTGTAACATAGATGTCAAAATTATCATCCAGTGAAAAAGATG
Source organism: Oxyruncus cristatus (assembly GCA_013399855.1). Taxonomy (NCBI): domain Eukaryota; kingdom Metazoa; phylum Chordata; class Aves; order Passeriformes; family Cotingidae; genus Oxyruncus; species Oxyruncus cristatus. The sequence goes on from VXAY01007339.1 coordinate 319,196, forward strand.
TGTAGCAGTGATGTGTCACAACTGTCAGGGCAGAGATGTTCTGCAAAGAAGATACACGGTTATGTTATTCTGTGTAGGTTATCTGTCTAAAGTATTAATTGTTCAGAATCCATATTCTGTCATGGATTTACCGATATGCAAATAACCATGTAAATATATCCTAATTGGCTACTAGTGTTAAGTTACTGAAACACAACACTAAGGTATTTCAGTGCAAATTAAATCTCAGCAGGGAAAATTCATTACCAGGTAACATTTCACTTCAGCCATTGAAAATAGTCCTACTCCTGTAAGACACTGGATCAGTAGTTGTTGGGTCGGAACCACCTCAGGGGTATGTGTGTGTGTGTGTGTGCATAGCAGGAAGGGGTAAGTGGAATCTCACAGAAGTGAGGTGGTATCATATCCTTCATGGCTTGTTTCTCACACTTTTATTCCTCACTTTACTGGGCAGCATTTTGGTTTTTCTTGAATACATTTCCAGAAAGGTGGCAGCATCTTGCCTGTGAGGCTGAGGCCTGTCCTGCAGTGGATCTGTTGGACCTGACTGGAACAGGCTGAGCCTGGCACATTGCAGACCTGGCCTCTACTCACAGGTTCTGCCCCTGCAGACCAACCCCACCCCACCACTACCAAACTGATGACATACATGCTTACAATGTCCACTGGTGTTTTTTAAATGATAATATTTTCTCATATTGCACAGCATCTACAGTTTTAATTTACCTGATTGTTCCAAACACCATATTCAGCTTTGCTGATTTTAATCTACTACCATTTCATTTTTGGATACTGAATATTTTTACTAATAATCAATTACCTATTAGGTAATGTTTCATACATAATATTTTGATATTTGGTACAATAAACATAGAAAAAGTAGTGCTGATTATTAGAAAAAATTATTTAAAAAAAAATTAATTTTTGAGTGTCTTGATTTTTACTTTGAAAAATGATATTTCACTTTGAGATTATTTTTGAAATCTGAGCAATCTAAAGTTCTACACCAGACAAAAATGGTAAAAAAATATTGGAGATTAGGTTGGTATAAAAGTTGAAGTACATACTTCATTAAAAATGGTCTACTACAATGTCTACTTTTGTGAATGAGAATAGATTATAAAAGTTTATTTTGGAGTTTTCTTTCTAATTAAATGAAAATGTTTGACTCAAGCTTCTATTATATCTATATATCTATATCTATATAGATATTTTATACATATAGAGTGAGAATGAGATCCATTTTTATGCAAAATAATTTTAAAGAAGAGTGTTCAGGTTCCTGGTTTTAAAAATGGCAGGACGAGGTAATTATGAAGTGGCAGAAATTTTATTTCTTATGTAAATTATGTTTACTGAGTTTGATATGGAAAATTTAAATTCTGCAGCAGAGGTATTCACTAAAAAAACCTTAACTGATGGAGCCTAGTGACACTGCAGAAATTCTTTGTGCTTAAAAAATCAAACTTTTTATCGAATGTTTGAGTCTGACTTCATAATTAGGTGATTAAGGAAATAAACCAGTTAATGCATAAAACATATAATATTTGTTTTCTCAGCTGTGACCCTGAATTAAAATATAGAGTTAATAAATATTTTATTGATGGTGAAATACAGGAGATAGTCTGAACATTCACTTTTCATAGCATTAGGGATGTCAGACAGCTGTCATGCATCTAAATAACTGAAAGCAAAAGGCAAGATTTTAGTGAGAAGTTTTTCCTTTACATATCTAAGATATGAGATAGTAACATTGCTAAATTGCTTCAGCAGGCATTTTAGATCCACAGACTGTGAGCACAGTATCTCACATCACTAAAAGTGAATGACTGTAGTACAACTATAGGAACTGAGAAATATATGCTATATTCCCAGGTTTCTCCACTTAGGAGGAAGGAAAAGCTATTAACCTTTTTTTATTTTATTTTATTGTTTTTAGGCAGGGATATTTGTAATCTGAGAATTACTTGTGCGTGTATTTCTTTCAGAGGAATATTTTTAAATACTGCTTCCCCATCCCACAACTCTTGACTAAACCAGTGCCTGGAGACAGTTCTTGTCACTGTATGACAGTATCTGTATTTAGAACAGATTAAGAGCTGACTGTTGCTTGTGGTCCTTTAAATATGTCTTATGATATTTTCAAATTACAGCCTTCTCATTGTCTAGATTCATGGTGATAGGAGGGGGTGTCTACAATTTGCTCATAATTTTGGCTCCCATGAGCAATGCCTAAGATCATGATGATAGAGAATTGAGCATACCAAATGACAGCAAGCTTGGAAGCCAGAGAAATTGTGATGATGTGCCAGAGGCATGAACTCTAGCTCCACTGTAATTGTTACTGTGATCTACTGAAATGAAAATAAAACACATTTAATGGTGTTTTTCTCAATTAGCAGTATCACTGCATAATGCTGAGAGTATTTAACGACTTCAGCAGAGCGACAGCAAACACAGCTTTATCAAATATAAATGGAAGAGCTGTGATAGGCTTAGACACAAAAGTATATAACACAGCTGGGGATTGCTCAGTTTGTAACCTGCATTTCTCAGCATTTCCTTAAACCGCTAGAGCCAAATGAAACTTTCCCCAGGGATAACATCTGGACAGTACTTCTAAATGACATGCTGTGACATATGTCAAGCTCTCCTATGGCTTAAATCTACCATAGGCTCAATAGCAGATGTCACTCAGAACTGCAATCTTATCTGTAGATTACTTTGTTGAGAACTTATGAAAACTCTCTCCTTAATTTTACCCAAAATATCTATGAAATATTTAGTTTACTGATATCTTTGCTAGAAATGGCAGAATGAAAACTTTCAAGAAGACTTATAATAAAATAAGTATTCTTCAGGTTCTTCTTTATTGCAATATACTGTTATCATATTAGGTTTCATTGTAATGTTGAGCATTTCCCTCACCACTAAGATATATATTGAATGATCATGTATCATATTCAAAATGTTCCATATCAATACCATCATATCTGATGCCAAAAGTCATAATGTTGAATTAGATTTTTTACTGGTCTCATTTTTTAACTCCTACTCATTTGATTTTTTATTTATCCATCTGTATTTGCAGTCATCAAGAATATGTGTTCTCAAATGGAATCTTGGTTTTCAGTACTTGGATAGAGTAGGAAACCATTCTAAAATGATGTTGACCCTGAGATTAGCTGAGTTGGTCAGAGCATGGTACTGATAAGACCAAGATTGTGGGTTCAATCCCTGTATGAGCCACTCAGTCAAGAGTTGGACTCGATGAACTTTGTGGGTCCCTTCCAACTCAGAATAATCTGTGGAGTCTACTTAGCTTGACATGTAATTGGGATGCAGTATGAAAGCAAACAGAAATACAATATATGTATAATGTACATGTCACAGAAAACAAGTAGCATTGCCAACACAATCAAGTAATTTGTACAAGAGGACAGATGATATTGTCTCATTTCTTATTGTTTCCTTTCAGAAGTATTCTGATAGCGAACCCTTTCCTCTGTCATTTATTATGACAATTAATGCACAGCCTGACTAGCTTTCATATATAGTTTCATATATAGGTCAGTAAACTATTTCTCTGTTAGGATCTACCATAAGGATGGACAGATATTAGCATAAATTCTTCCTAGTTCTTTAGCAAAACATTCAATTTGTAGAGTTTGATAAGATGTCATATCAGATGAGTGGAATGAAACAGGTTACGTTGTCATGTATGTTGGAAAGAAGAAATCATTTTAGAATCATGCTCCTGCAGCTGTCAGCTCTGAATAGACAAAATAGAAAAGGAAAATTTGACACTTAGATGAGTAATCAAGTGGATCTTCTTTTTAAAAATGCGCCATAGCCTGCAAAAGATCAATACATCTATCCCAGGCAGTATGTTTAGCTTTTCAGAAAGGAAAAGAGAGACAATTTTAAGCTGGCTTAACAGAAGAAAACACTGGTAGACTAAAAGTTACAAATTTAAATAAGTAAAAGACTAATATAAAATTGCACCGAAAAGACATTTGCAACTGTCTTAAGTGATGAAAAAAATGGTGGTAAACCTGTAATATAGCTACAGGTTAATTACTGGGTATGTTTTATAAGGCTGAAAGATAATGACCAGCCAAATACTTGACAGTTTCAGCACATAAATGGTTTGTCTTATACAGGCCCGTAATGTCTGGAACAGATGTTTGGTAGCAAAGAAGCAGTGCTAAAATGTGATGGACTGTTTATGTCTATAGAGATGCATACATACATATTGTCTATACACATATTACAGTTAAAGATTCATTCTGTATGATTTTTAAGATATTTTAGGGGATAAATGCACAGCTCTGAATAACTACAATTTTTTTTTTCTCCCAAAGTCTGTTTTTTATTTACATCTAGCAGATTTTCTTCTTCAATACATTCCCTTCAAAATATATGATTTGAAATATGATACTGCCTAACCCTGGTTCATTTACTAAGATGAAAATTAGAAAGGCACTACTAACATATTTTGTTAACAGATGTAAATATCACACATTAAAAATGTAGGTGGTTTCTAAGAGCTGGCTTTTACTATATGTTTTCATATGAAATTAAATGGTAACTCCCTTTATTTGCAAATAAATGCTCCAAAATTCAGGGAGTTAGTTCAATGCACTACATATAAATAAAATCACATTTCAATGGTGAATTATGGTAATTTCCCTCATATAATATAATCACACTCAACTAATATTCTGTAACATTATTTTATTAAAAAAATTTCTTGTTTGCATTATTGTAAATGTCCAGTATACTGAAAGAGGGAAAATTGTCATGCCCTTCTATGAGGAGAATAAGTCAAAAGGAACATAATGTTGCATTATAGTGACTTAGATATTCTTCTGTATTAACAAGAGGTTAGTTATAGCATTTGATTTTAGGAGTGTTTTAGAATTCCACATTACAATGTTATGACTTTAAAAAATTAAAGAATTTGTAAAATCAAAATGAAGGAAGGAAAAAAAACATTTTTCCAGTTAAAGTACGTAATCATACAGAGTTAAAGCTGTCTTTTATGTTCTTCCTCTGTAGTCCTTTGACCCGTATTCCTAGGCACAGTGGTTCAGCTTGTTGGGATACTCAAGCTTTCTGTCTCTGGCTTTGTTGAAAAAAGCTAATGTTCTTGTTATTTTAACTTTTTCTTCTGATGCTGAAGAAAATCCAGATAATGACAGTAAGTATATTTTGCAGTTTTGTCAATCAAACTTGTCTGAGCCCTACTTTGGGGGAAAAGAAATCAAACAGACAGACAGATACTTTGAATAAAGTTTAAGGCATCAACCAATCTGCTGTGATTTGAAATAAAGCAAATAAATGTTGTACTAAAACATGAAATCAAATCCTGACAAGTCTTGCTGGGGAGAAGATGTATGAAGGTATAGCTCCCAGTTTTCTGTCCCAGTTTTCCACTCTGTCATTCCGCCATAGTGTACCATTCACACAGCAGAGTAAACTAAAGGGAACAGCTTTCAGTGAATGGTTGTGTGTGACACAAATCCTTTGTGTGAACCTAGTTCCAATGACAATTTTAAGCTAAGATAGTAGACTTTTACACAGAAATTGTAGCTTTCGATGCGTGTTCTTTTCTGCAGTCTATCGTGGGGATTGTAACCTGAATTGCAAAGCAGAGAGAAAAGTATAGGGTAGAAGGAAGTTTGCCAAATGTTTGGATTGTGTAGCCTGGAAGGGATGCAAGTAGTTGACAATCCTTTGACTTTAATACCACTGATAAATGCTTTGATTAGTATCAAATCAGAGACAATTAGGGAAATCTTTAGTATTTGTTTTCTTTCTCTACCAAGAAAAATAAAAACTTAAATGTCTGTCTCCATCTTCAAACCTTGAAATACCAAGTCAGTAGTTTTATAGACCATTTGTTTGGAATGTAGTTTCATCAGGTTCAGGTTCCTAGTGTTATGAATATAGAATTTTTTATACAAAATAGAACAGCTTGAATACAAGAGATCTAAAATCGGTGGGATATATTTACATTGCCTAACACATACACCTGACTTTGTATGGAATTCATTATACTCAGTTTGGTGGTTGACCTTGGCTGAATGCCAGGTACCCACCAAGCTTTTCCATCACTATCTGCCTCAGCAAGGCAGGCAGGGAAGAAAATAAGATGGAAAAAACCTCAGGGGTACAGATAAAGGCAGTTTAATAAAGGAAAAACAAAACCAAAAAGTTTGCACATGGAAGCAAAAGGAAACAAAAGATTGTATTCTCTGCTTCCCATCAGCAGGTGATGTAAGCCACTTCCCAGGAAGAAGGAATTCAGTATGCATAGCAGTTGCTCCAGAAAACAAATGTCAAAATAATGAAGGCCACCTCCCCATTTTCCTCTTTTCTCTTAGCTTTTATTGCTGAGCAGACACTGTATGGAACAGAATATCCCTTTGGTAAGTTTGGGTCATCTATTCTGTCTATGACCCCTCCCAAGATCTTACCCACCTGCAGGGGTGGTCATGGAGGGGAATGTTGGAGAGACAGCATTGCCAGCACTGCCAGCGCTGCTCCGCAGTAGCCAAAACACTGGTGTGTTACCAGTGCCTTCCCGGAAAGCACAGTACTATGAGGACTGCTATGGGGAATATTGTCTCCATCTCAGCCAGAACAAATACACTCAGTTTTAAGGAGAAACAAAGAATTCTGTTACCATTTTAAACAGTTAAGTGTCTCAATACAGGTGTGTTTCCATGTGATTTAGATGTGTGAACTCTCAGTACAGTGAATTCATTAGTGGAGACTAAAAAGTAATTGTGGTGATTCTAAAATAGACATATAAAGTTTGATTGATTTGCCTAAAAAGGGGGATGTTTGAGTTACAAGTTATCCTTACAAGTTTCCAGCTGCTCCAGGACATTACAAGTATCTTGTAGGGCCAATGTCACTTAAGTATCTTTCAGATATCTTAGGGCAGCAACAATGGCTGTACTGATGTATAGACAGCTAGACCTAACCCACAGCGTTTGGTGTGATTAATTGTTTTTTTGAGCTGCACAGACTGTAAATGCTGCCTAAAAATTGCCTCTAGTGTTATTTGAAGTTCCTTTAGATTATCTGAGAAAACAGATGGGAGATCCATGACTCCATGAAAATGGAGCTGTAGGCTAGTGAAGATAGTCTAGGACTCAAATGGCATTTGCCATATCTCATTAGACAAGTGAATTAAGTCCCAGAAGACTAGTGCCTGTAGTGGAAATTTGTACACGTAGACACTACCCACGATCATTCAGGAATATGACAACATATGAGAGGTGCTATGTGACTGCTGTTTAATAAAAGTATATCTAAATAATAACATAATTAGTCAAAGTACACATGATGAATACATTGTTAAAGTACATGTATTCAATGTACACTTAACTGTAACTGTATATGCCTACTGCACTGTCTTGTCCACTGGAAATATTATATGCAGGACTTTAGAGGTTGTAATTTCATTAATGAGATTAGGATGTTAGTGTATGTTGTCCAAGAGATTCTTCAGACTTAATGCTATTAGCGATTGATGAATCTGTGTTGAACCAAACTTTGTGCTGGTGAATGTCACCACAGACAAGAATTCTGTGCAGCATCCTGTGTTCAATGAAGATGGGCTCATCCACCGTTGCAACAGCTGGTGTTCCTCAAATCAGGAGGGACACAAGGTTATAATCAACTTTTCTATAGTTTTCATGCTTTATGCAATAAATTCTATTATCAGCCTTGAACACTTGTGACTTTCTTACTAAGATTTCAAAAGAACCAGCACTTCCTCGGTGGAAATCAGACACTAACACATGAGAAATGAAATTAAATTGTCTAAATCTGGAATAGAATTCAAATGTAATGATAAAATTCTGGACAAAGAATCATAGATTCATAAAATTGTTTGAGTTGGAAGAGACCTTTGAAGGTCATTTAGACCCTGAAATACATTTTTAGTGCTATTACAGGTTTAGTAGATTATTGTTCTGCCTGTCATCTGTGTGGTGGTCTGGAAGAGAATGGGTTTCCTGTATGATCTTTATTAGCCCTACATACATATCCCAGATTCCCTAGAGCACCTCAGTGGGATAAATACCTTTATATGAGCAACAGAATTAAGATCATAATGGTTTGATAACCCAAAACTCCTTGTACAGCTTGCAAAATGATACTGGTATCTCTAATACAGACCAATTCACGTGCCCTTTCCAACGCAGTGAATTGTCCTTGGAGGTTATTAGAAAGTGAGTCACTAATTAAGTGTGACCAGAGTGACTAATTAAGACTTGTATACCTTTTAGATACCTAAAGTAAGGCAGATGAATCCCAAATATATGTACTTAAATTAGAAAGCTAGTCTTTGTTGATTCTCATGTAGGCAATACAGAAAGATTGACTTCTCCAAAGAGCTACTTGGAGTAGGCATCTAAGTGCTCTGTATAGAGAGCACAGAAATTCCTCTGCTTGTGGCCAAAAGACCACTTTAATCAAGTGCAAACTCAACTCAGTCCTATTGAAAAAAAACCAAAACATGTTGAGGACTAGGCAAATATATAAGGCCATAACAAATAAGAACAGTAACAACAAACGAAAATGGACTTCTTGAGACAGTACCATATAGCAACTTAGAAAAATACTGATGCAAAAAGGTATGAAACATTAATTAAAAAAACTAGAGGGTGAAAAGTCATCAATTCAACCAATGCATCCCAAACTTAGTGACAATTGACCAATCAATAAACAACTGCACATTACCTACACTGGCAGCTCTATAGAATTCAAACTTAGTTTAATACAATATTAGCATGACCTAATACTCTGCAATGAGTATTAGTTAATAAATAATTGCTGCACATGCTGTATTTTATTCATGTATACTGTAGATATGCTTTGAAAAATATCTGTCCTTATTTTAAACATGCCTGAAAAAAAAAAAAAAAGAAGACTCAGTAAGAGGAAATTGTAACCTATAATTTCACATTTAACTTACTTTGTAGTAATTTAAAGATTGAAGCTTAAAGTCATGCAATAAACAAGTGATAAACAACTTATATCTCAAATAAGTTGGCCCTGATCACTGGAATATTTTTATGCCTTTTATGTTTACAAAACAAAAGTTTCCTAATTCATCTAGAAAGAATATCTTCTTAAAGAATTGTATGTGACAGAGGGAAATTATTAGGTGTACCTCAATTGATCAAAGGGATATGATATTAGGAAAAATTTCTTCACCAAAAGCATTACCAGTCATTGGAACAGCTTGCCCAGGGAACTGGTGGAGTCACCAGTCAAAGAGGTATTTAAAACATGTGACACTTAGGGATGTGGCTTAGTAGGAGACTTGGTAAAGCTAGATTAATGGTTGGACTCATTCATCTTAGAGGTTTTTTCAAACCTAAATAGTTCTATGACTTTATAAATTGAAAACAAAGTCATAAAAGTATTAACTGCCTATTTCAGATTGTATTTTTTCAAGGTTGCATTAAATTCCAGTGCTTCTGGTTTGGAAAAAACCCCGAATATCTTAAGGTATATTTTCTAATATCAAGAAACATAAATCTGGATAATTACTTAACTCTCTTTTTCCATCAATATTCTAACAATATTTTATTATTGATTATTTATTACTGTTGCTCCCAAATTCAAGTCAACTTATTCAATATTAAAAACATTCTACAATGGTGAGGTTACTGCAGTGAAATATAACATCGTATAAGAGTTGTTTGCCATCTACTGGAGTCTGACCATTTATGTAATTTGAAATATGCAGCAAAAAGTTTGGTATCATACTATTTCTGATTCTGTCAGAATTGCTGCTAATATAACACAACAGAGGAACTTCAGCTTCTAAACCAAGTGTCTGCCAAAGGAAGATATTTAATTTGCATGCATGGCACTAGAGAAGAGGAAATTAATTTGGCTCAATACAATCAATACACTTACAATAACAAATAATAGTTGAAATAACTCTTACTATTTTTATACCTCCAGAGTGTAATCCCAACAGCTGTAATTAAGCATAGATATCCTCCCCTAAGGGTTTTGAAAACAGAATGTGTTTGAAACCTCCAGTCATTTGGGGTTTAACTTCCCTTGTCTCAAGCTCATGTATGCCTCTGTTGTGAAATATGAGAAGATATTGCATTCTTGATTCTTTCCATAATTTAATTGTTAGTTTATTCTGTGACTTTGTTTTAATTAATTTTGTCCAAAAGATGTTGTTATAGAGAGAGGTGCCACTAAGCCACAGACTCCAGCTTGATGTCTCTTCAGACCTCTGAGCTGGAGATTCGTTCCTTGTGACTTTATAGATGCATTGCATTCCAAAACACTCACACAAACCACAGCATATACACCAAAACACTTTGTAAGAGAGTAACAGCCACCAGGGTCAGGGAGCAAAAAGTGTGGGCTGCTCTGTGAGGGCAGATGAGCAAAGTGTGCCCCAAGGTTTGAACAACAATCCCTCTCCAAGCAGTGTGGTGCTGCAGACCCTGAACAAGAGTCACTGAGCAAGTCTGGACATAGAAACCTCAATCAGCTGAAAGGCCAGATGGCCAGAAAAGTCCAGAGCAATAAGATGGATTTAATGACGAATGCAGGAAATGAGATCAGTGGGTCAAGAGCAAGACCAGGACTAACAAGATACACAGACAGACACAGGTATATTTGCTACATAGCAGAGGCAAGGATCGTGTCTGAACTTAAATGAAGCTGAGAGGAGTAAGATTCTTACTTCTCACAACTTTTTCCCACAAAGCTTTCTTCGTGGCAGTCTGATCCCAGGTCACATAGGATCAATGCCAGCTTGAGCACCAGTATCTGAGTCCCCAGCGCAGGGCACAGGGCTCTGACATTTGGTGCTGAAGTCCAGGATTTGATAGTCAGCTGAAACCAATGGTAACCTAGAGGTGACAGCTTTGGCTGCTCTTACTTATTTAGTTGCCCAGCAGTACTTGTAGCCACATTTCTGTCTGGTACACAAATGAATAGATGGGATTTAGGTAAATTTACCTATATACACATACTGTATTCATGGGGATCTCAATAGGCTTCCTATTCAAGTTTGTAATAAATTTTAATATTTGTGCAGTAAGTTTATTCTTTTTCTATATAGACTTAAAATAGACTCTTACATTGTGAACAGAAGAACATTGCTAAGTCATATTTGTAGAAAAAAACCTTCTAATAAGTGCTTTACATTTATGGAATTTTGCAATATGTTCAATACCTCCATATGTTGTCGTGGCACCATGCCAGTTACAAATAAGCTTTCTATACAGTGCAGAGTTTCCATAGCCACATTTTAAAAATAACTTCAGAGGGGGAAGATAAAACATGGAAATCTGACAGAGAATCTGTCAAATGTCATCTAGGATTACAGCTGCACAGAACTTCCAAGATATATCTAGAGGCCTTTTATCTGCTGATTACATGGCTGACTATAATTTTCAAATAAAAAAGATGGTCCAAATCTGTCTATGAAAAATAATTTTATAGATTTCCATAAACAAATTAAATTTAAAAAAATGATAATGCTATCTGGTGGAAAAATAATACTTTTGACATTTGAATGGAAATGGGATGCATAGATAAAAACATCTTTAAATATATGAATTACAGAACAACTAATATCCTCGGAATGCCTATACTATCTTTTATCCTACAGGATTCTGTTCACAGGAGCTTTTACTGTTCATAAGATTATAACTATTCAACAAGTTTTCTTAGGTATGTGTTGCTTTCAGAGTTCTTTTGGAACAAGAAAAATAATGTGGCTCTGAAAACAGTCTGCAAGGAAATCATTGTAACTTACTGTATGCTTCCTGATGTATGTGTTGTAACACACAGTGAGCATAATTCTGCAGGAAAAACATCAAAGTGAAAGTCTTCCATTTAAAAAGTGTAAGAAAATTTAATAAAGAAGTTGCATTGAATGGAACTGAAATTAAGTCTTCAATGTCTTGTTAATAATTGGTCTAGAACTTGACCTTAAAATTTCAACAATATGCCTCATTCGACAGTAAGCTTCTCCATTTGTTCTTGGAAAGCTGTGTGCAGTGTTACAATCTGTAGGATCTGGAGAATGGTATATGCACTATAAACATGTGCTTACAGTTTTCATTATATTTCATGAACTCCAAGGCCTCATTTTACCTCTTTCAGGAAAAGCAAAAGAAATGGTGAACTGGTTTAATATCAGTCCTGGTACAGAAGACTTCTTGCTCTGTAGCAGAAAGAAATTAATGAAAGCAGCTAACCCTCTAAAATCTTAAGATATGTTTCCTTAGTACGGCTGTTCGTGGTTTAAACCAATCAGAACCCATTTCAGTGCAGCCATCCAGATCTCACTTCATAATCTTACTTACAGCATGAATTGGTGCTGCTTCAATGCCACTAACTCATGCTCAAGGCTGTGGTTGCCATGTCCACTCAGCAGCTCTTAGTTCACTGCAAGTGTGAGATTGAACTTTATGTGCTCGAAGCATAAACAAATCAGATTCATGTCTGCTGAAAAATTTATATTCTTTTTTATATACTGAGACTATTTCATGAAAAGGTTTAAAAATGTCCAATTAATTTAAAAATTAATTGGAGTCTTCAACTGGACTCAATCTAAATTTTTGAAAGAGTAATGCATTTAGGGGTTCCTGGAGACAATTTCTATAGATGACAAAATACTTTAAATGCAACGATATTTTCTGAAGGACACATTCAACATGTTACCTAAACATACCTTTGTTTGCTGGGGGGGGCTAACTTTGGCTGGCTGGCAGGTTTCCACCAAGCTGCTCTATCATTCCCCTTCCTCAACTGGATACTGGGAGAATATATTATGAAAAGCTTGTGAGTCGAGATAAGGAGAGGGAGAGATCCCTCAGTGATTAACATCATGGGGTAAACAGACACAATTTGGGGAAAAATTAGTTTAATTTATTGTCAATCAAATCAGAATAGGGTAATGAGAAATAAAGGCAAACCCTAAAACACCTTTCGCCCAGCCCTCCCTTCTTCCTGGGCTCAACAGTTTCTCCCAATCAAAGTGGGGTACAGGGAATGCAAGTTATGGTCAATTCACCACACATCTTTGCTGCTTCTTCCTCCTCACCTTCGTCCCCTGCTCCAGCATCAGGTCCCATCCTTGGGATATATTCCTTCATGAACTTCTCTAATGTGAGTCCTTCTCCTGGAATGTGGTTCTTCCTGAACTACTCCAGTGCAGGTACTTTCCACAGAGTGCAGTCCTTCAGGAACAAACTGCTATAGTGTGGTTCCCCTATGGGGCCACAGATTCTGACAGAAATCTGCTCTGGTGTGGACTCCTCTCCATGGGATCACAGGTGCTGCCAGAAGCATGTCCAGGTCAGGGTCCCCGTAGGGTCACAATTTCCTTCAGGACACATCCAATTGCTGTGGAATCTAAGTCCATCTATCTACAGCACTGCCTTTGAAATCAAACTGCCCTTTTGCATTCACGACTGAGTGTAGGCTGACTACATCAGGCTTTGTAGATAATGCCCAAAAACTAGGTAGAAGCTTTTAGGAAGGACTCTATTCCTAGTATTCATCACATAATATCACCACGTAGCTTATTCTATTTAGGCTCATTCACACTGTAACTCTAACTATTCAAACTTTGGTGAGAAGTGAAGTGGGCCCAAATTTTTCTGCTGTCTTACACCAAAACTCAATTAATACATATCCATGAGACAGAGGTTTTGTCAAAATAGTTTGGGTGCTACCCAAGCACAAAGATATTCCTAAGCCCCTTCTTAAAATATGATGTGGATATATGTCTTTGTTAGAAATACTGAAGAAATTTTGTCTTTAGAATTTTGTATGTTCAGGAAATGTGAGCTCCTTTTGACCTGCACTACTGAGGTAAGATCATTTTATTCCAAAGCCGTTGGCTCTAAACTGCAGTGGAGATTGCTCCAATCAGATCCATTGCACTAGTCAGCAAACACTTTATTCACAGGGTGAATAAAGAAAAGCTGCATCTCCTCAGATAAAAGAGCCCCCAACGTCCATGGAACAGGCATAAACTTGCATCACCATCCTCATAAGAAGAAATTACAGGCTGACAGAAGTAAGTTAATTCTTTTTTTGTCCAATCCTGTCAGCCTCATCTTCCTGACAACTGTATGGGACACTGCTTTAAAGAAAGAATTTATAGGAACTGTTACATTTAATTTCTCTTTTACACACACTATTACCACATCATTGGTATTTCTCTTTTTGTTTCTGGATTTTTATTTTTAAGTAGTCTCCTTACTGTAAGAAAGAAGAAGGAATACAGGAGAGATAAAAAGTAGTTATTAATGCTAAAGGGAAAATTTCATGATCGAACAATTAAATACGTCTGTTCTCAGAAAGACAGCTGAGAAGAGAGTTTTCATGTTATCACACTTGTGTTAAAGTGGTTTTCAATGGATTGTGTTCATCTTATAAAAATTTCTCCCTGAAAAACAATATATAAAAAGTATTACATTTTCAGTACATTTAGTCAGACATTACTAGAACCATCCTCTATCTCCAGAGAACTCTGAAACAAAGAAACATGTCAGACCGAGATAAGCATCAACCTTTATATGGAATGTAATCTCCTCTTGATAAATATGAAAGATACATCCAAAATAATATTTGTCTAGGATTTGCCCAGTATAACATGCTCATGAAGTCCATTAAGAGACTCACTAAGCCCTTCCAAAACACTATAGAGATAAAAAGCTTGGATATAAAATAATTTAAGTTGCACACTGAACAAATATATCTAGGAATACTAAGCATGAATGATTATTATGGCAGTTCTGGGGAATTGTAAAGAAACAGTGCCAGCAATGACAGCAATGGCAGCATGAGGGCATCACAAGATCATAGATATATAGTCAGCTGTCATTAAAGCCACTTGCAAGCCTATATTCATACACTCATACAAAAAGCATCCCTTTATTGCATAGTTGTTATCTAAAAGGCCATTAGGGACACTGTTTTTGTAAAAAAAAAACCCAAAAAACAACGTTACTGATTCATTCTTTAACTCCATTTTTGCACAAAACAATTCACAGACAATCTGAGCTATCAACACATAAGCAACAGAGAGAATATAATTTTATTTACTAGTACCTTATAATTGTTTGCTACATCTGTAGTATAAATTTGCTCAAGTTGTTTCAGAAAATATGTTTTTGTTCACAAGGTCTTTTAACCCTTAAGTGATGTAATGTTCCTTTTTCTTATAAAATCTCGAAGTATTATCCTTATTAGAGATAAGTTTCTACTTATCTCTAACAGGATATCTATAACCCCCAGAAATTACTATAGTTACAGATTACTAAGTATAAAACATAATAATAAAGGGCTGTAATTTTTGTTCTTTTGATTTGAAAGAAGAAATTTTCAGTATCTGTCCGCAACAGGAAAGTAAAAATATTATCTGAGTAATGCAAGACTAAACCCGTCTGTCACAGTATCCCATTTCTAGTAGTATCTGGTAATGGATACTTCGAAAAGAAAACAGGACTTTAAAGATAGAAACAGCACACGAATTTATTTCTCCAAATAATCCTCCAAATTCCAACAGTGGAATAAGTACTTTCTAAGCTGGAAGCAAGATGTTTTTCTCTGACCACTGAGATTTTCTTTCCACTGCTTGCTGAATCCATGAGATTTATTAACATCCAAGTGACAAGTTACAGAGCTTTAATAGCATGTTGCATGAAGCTTTTAAGGGCTAATATTTTATGTTAAACCAAAACAACAACAACTAAAGAAAAGCAACCAACCTAAAAAGGGCTCAGGACTCCCTGTTTGCAGTTTTGAAATGACCATTCTCTATTATGATTATTATTGATTAATAATTTTTTTAAGAGACATCTGATTATGTGTTGTGTATATCCTTTTGTGCTTGGATAGAGAGAGCAGCCTTCCCATCTACTTGTCTCATTTAACTCCTATTCCTATTCCCATATTTCTTTCCTACTTTCTGCATTTTTCCAAAGTCTGTCTTTCTGCAGTGTTTCTTAGGTAATTTCCAGATAATTCCTTCGCCAGATATACTACTTAGACACAAAGGTATATTACATACTTCTCTGAGAGACATTTTCCTCCCATCAGTATTGGCCTACTGCATCATCCTCTCTAATACTTTCTGCATGCTTCAGAGAATTCCGAATTTCTTTTTCTTACCATGATACTCAACCTACTGTACCCATCATGTAGTTCTTGATGTCTCCATGTATTTCTATGCCTTTCCCAGCTGATAGAATAGCAAAGGAATTATGTCATCCATTAGGACAGACTTGTTTTTACTCCATTATAAAGGATATGAGATTAGTATCTGCATAGCCTTATTTGCACTTTCAAAATGCATGTATGTTCCTCAGCCTTCTCACAGAAAGATTCCACTGCCTTCAGTGCTGTGATTGTGATGGGTGAGGACAACCATTTGCATAGATATAAAAATTATCTAATTGAAGATTGTAGGGGAAAAAAACCCCCAGAAATTACTATAGTTTCTTTAAATCAAGCAAAGAATATTATGAATTTCAGAATAAAATTCCAGCTGGTGGCTGTGCTGCTATCATCTTCTGTCATTCTCTCCCTACTCATCTCACATATTATTAATCTCATTCTCCTTGTTCATACCACATATCTTCAAACAGATTTCTTTCACATTTTTCTCACTACTTTGACAAAACCAACCACTGCCTACACTTTCCTCCATAATTCCACATCTCTGTTCTGTTCTGCAGCACGTAGCATTTAATAATGTTCTCCCACTCACTCCTTTGCTGCATACATCTGCGCTGGTTTTGGCTGAGGTAGAGTTAATTTATTTCACAGTGACTGGTGTGGGGCTATGTTTTGGATTTGTGCTGAACACAGTGTTGATAATAAAGAGATGTTTTTGTTATTGCTGAGCAGTGCTTACACAAAGCAAAGGCCTTTTCTGCTTTTTATACTGCCATGCTGGCAAGGAATTTGGGGATATATGTGAGTTTGGGAGGAAACACAGCAGGGACAGGTGACGCCAAAAAGGGATATTCCATATCATATATCATGTTCAATATGTAAAGGAGGGGCAGGGGGGAGAGGAAGAGGAGGCCAGCTGATGGTGTTTGTTGCACAAGAAACAGTTAGGAGTGATAGGGCCCTGCTCTCCTGGAGATGGCTGAACACCTGCCTACCAATGGGAAGCTGTGAATTAATTCCTTGGTTTACTTTGTTTGTGGGTGTGGCTTTTGCTTTTCCTATTAAACTGTCTTTATATCAACCCATGAGTTTTCTACCTTTTACCCGTCCGATTTCTCCCCAGTCCTGCTGGTAGGGAGTGAGTGACTGTGCGGCACTTGGTCGATGGCTGGGGTTAAACCATGGTAGCATCAGAAATAAATGAGGAAACATATATCTTTCCACTAATAAAAGTATTCTCTAAGAATATAGGAAAACTTGCTAAATTTATTCCTCTTGCTTTCACTGTGAATCAGGGTAAATAGCATCAACTTCTAAATTCTCAGGAATTTCCAGCTTAATGACTGGAAATTTAGCCGACTGGTCAGTGGAGTTCCTTGTGTCTCTGAGGACAAATGAAACAGTTTTTCTATCCTGTTTCTCAAATTTTCTTCATGATTTCATGGTTTGAGAATGTTCCATTCCTTTTATTTAGACTTCACATTCAGACTTCTACTTTATAGTTAACATCCTTTGCATGAAACATTGCATACATTTTAGGGACCTGTTACTATATTAGAAAAAAAACTTTAAAAGAATCCTAATAATATTTAGTATACTTGTCTCTCTGCAACACTCCATAAAGTAGGAAAACCTCACAATCACAGGAGTAAGGCAACAAAGCATCTCTGAAAGTTCAAGGTAAATCCCAAGACACTGCATGAAACTTTGGAGCAGGGAATAACGATAACTTAAAACTGAACTTACACAGAAACAAAAATAAGTCAGCATGTCACTTAGCAGGAACCTTTGCTTGTATCACTGGTGGGCATAGTCTAGACATGCAGATTTTAGCAAGCTTCAGGAGATTCACTCCCAATGGTCCCTGCTAAGGAATTAAAATACATTCAGTAATTTATGAAAGACTCTTGCATGGCTGCAGATTCCAGACAGTGGATCCAAGATGGATTTTACTGTTAGTATTTCATATCTTATAGATACATAGCTATTTATTTTTTAAAAAAAACTTAAAACTGAACAAATATATAAACCATTAATTCAAGACCCAAAAGGTTCACCTTCTTTACAAGAAACAGATAAGTCCTGGGGAATAGCTAGTAGATACTGCAGGGACACAGAAAAGAGTCAACAGGAATTAAGTAGGGAACTTATTTTTCCTTCATGAAGGCACTTTTTTTGTATTATGTCTTCCGTTGTTTTATTTATTTTCTGATTTAAAATCTGCTCTGAAAACATGGGGGTTTTTTATTATATCTTGCTATTAATTAAAGTGTTCTTCTGGTATTATGGTTTTATATGTAACTGTGAGTCGAAGTATAGACTTGGCTCTTACTGAGGTAAATGTACAGTCAAAAAAATGGTGTAATAAACAGACATGCATTTGGGAATTCAAAAATGGGCATTTGAAGATAAAATTAAAAAGAACATGAAAAATGTTATTGAATTAGTTGATCTCATAATAACGCTGGTGAGTTTTAAGCATTGCCCTTCTTTAACAAACATAAGCACATTCATGCACACATGTAAACACAGGCAGACACACTTTTACAAAGTCAATTGATTAAGACATGGGTCAGTATGCTTCATTAAAACTTTTACAAAATGAATTAAAAAGAAATTGTGTGGACATGTTTGTTCGAAGCTAAAAGCCTTATATATCGCTTAGGATTAACATGTTATTGTGACAGGAACCATGAAAAGAGTAAAGGACGGTTGATTGAAAGCTCTAGTTGAAAGGACAGTCTCAAACTCTTTGGACTAGGACTGAAAAATTATTCTATTTCCACCAAGATACATAGAAGAGGTGCGTCATCATCCATACACAGCTCCCTTCGATAGCTCATCTGGTAGAGCACAGGACTGTAGAGGTGCAGCCTGCAGGAATCCTTAGGTCTCTGGTTCAATTCCACCTTGAAGAAGATGCTTGGTTTTCATCCAGAGGGTCCTAGACAAGCTCAAGAAGTGGGCCCATGGGAATCTCATGATGTTTAATAAGACCAAGTGCAAGGTGCTTCAGCTGGGTCAGGGCAATCCCCATTATCAATACAGGCTGGGGGATGAACAGTTCGAGAGCAGCCATGCTGAAAAGGACTTGGAGAAACTGGTGGGTAAGGAGCTGGACATGAGCTGGCAATATGCACTTGCAGCCCAGAAATCCAATTGTGTGCTGGTCTGCACCAAAAGAGTGGTCAGCAGGTTGAGGGAGATGATTCTGGCCCTCTCCTCTGCTCTGGTGAGACCCCACCTGCAGTGCTGCATCCAGCTCTGCGGTTCCCCATGGCAGGCCGCGTTGATGGAAAAGACATAGACTCGCCACAGGTTTCTTGTGCACTTGCTGACTGAAGAGACAGCGTGCTCATTTTATTGGTGTGCAAGTAACCCCAGGGTAGGGACGAATACGCAGGGAGAAGAGAAACAGGGACTTATATAGGGTAGGATAGGGAAGGTTCCACAACTTGGGCAGAGGATCACATATAAGGAAAAGGGTAGGATGGGCCACATACAAACAAGGGAAAAAGAGGAGGGAATATTTCAACAAGGGGTGGTAACAATCCATAAATGGGGAATGGTGCAATGCACCAAATTCTAACCAATGGGAATTTTTTAATAAAACTTGGGATAAACTGAGGGGATAAATATATTAAAACTGGGATACAACATTCCATACATGCATTAACAATTATTCTCTTAATTATGCTGGGTGTAAAACAGTCCTTAAACGGTGGTAAGTCCATCAGATGTTTTGCTTCGCGTAGACCGCCTTTTTCCAGGCTTCCCAGGTCTTCTTTTGAATTTCTTGATCCCCGACAGTTCCCAGCACAGGAAGGACATTGACTGAATGAAGCAAGTCCACAGGAGGGCTACCAAGATGATTAGAGGGATGGAGCACTGCTCCTATGAGGAAAGGCTTAAAGAGTTGGAATTGTTCAGCCTGGAGAAAAAAAAGGCCTAGGGGTGACCCAATTGTGGTCTTCTGGTATCTGAAGGTAGCCTAGAGGAAAGATAGTAAGAGACTTTTTTACAAAAGCATGTAGTGACAGGAGAAGGGGAAATGACTTGAAACTAGGAGAGAAAAATTCTTTACTATGAAGGTGGCAAGGCTCTGGAACTTGTAACCCAAAGAAATTGTGGATGCCACATTCCTGAAAGTGTTCAAGGCAAGTTTGGCCAGGGCTTTGAGCTCTTTCACTTCCTAGTAAAAGGTGTCCCTGCCCACAGAAGGGGGGAGTTGAACTAGGTGATTTTATGGTCCCTTCCAAACCAAGACATTCTAATATTCCATAATTCTCTGGCCCACATAAGTCTCCCTTCATTTGTATGGCAATGACAATAGGACAAAAGGTTGGAAAAAACCCTAATATCTTTATTAAGTCTGTACAAACTGAGATGAAGAACATGTTAGAGAATGTTCTTAGAAAAGGAGTTTTGAGAAGGTTTAATGATAATAAAGAAAAAGTAGAGTAGTAGTAAAAAACATAGCAAAAACAAGCAAAACCAAAGCCAATATGGCATAGGTTAAAAAGTTTCAAACCTGAGGAAGTGCAAAATCATACGGAGTACTCCCTAAAATATTGAAAAGTTGTGCATACTATTAATCTGAAATTATCAAAATTATAATACAACATGGAGTTTGTGAATACAGGAGGATAACACTGGTATTTGACACAGTCTTATATTCAAGTTCTGCAATCACTTGCTCTAAAAAAAAATCAGAGAAAGATTTGGGGAATTCTCTAATAGATAATTCCTGTGGAAGTAAAAAATTCTTTATTATTAGTTTTGCCTTTCAGCAGTACAACATTTTTTCATAAGGTGAACCATGAGACACTAGTTTGACTCTTTTAACATCAGGTAAGGAGTCCATAACAATTCTGTAGTGCATTTATCAAATCCCAGAGTTGATTTTGATCATAATTTCACTGTTTATGTGCCTATTTTGCAGAGACCAGTTGAGTCATTGTTGATTTATCAATATGTGAGTAAAGACAGGTTTGTTACTTTCATTGTGAGATGGGGGCAACAATAGTTCCTCTTGAACTACCACAGTGAGACAAACCTTATAGGCAGCTCAGTACCTACTCACCACCTAATTTAAGTGAAGAAAATCCTGTGAATTAAGGAAAAGAAAAACATAAAAAGTAGAATAATTTTGACAGCATTTGATGGAATGGACAAGGAAAAAATGACAATTGTTAATGAAAAATAGACTAAGTTATTAGAGATTACTAATAAAATTGTTATGAAGTCAGGAACTTTGTAAATTTAACTTGAGCTGTTGTAGTGCTTAGTTAATGTTTCCTGTTTATAAAATGTGATTCAAGCAACAGCAGTCCCCTTAAATAACTATACTAGAAAAAAGAAATAGTGTGATACAGGTTGACAATTTCTTTAACAAACTCCATTAATATTCGATTTCCTGACATCTTCCTTTTCTGAGTTACTGATAAAACAACTAATAGAGCAGCTGATAACTTTTCAGGTCCTGTTAGACCTCCCTAGTTCAAAATTTTGATTTTCCAGACTCCATTGCTCTGTCATCTGTCTTGATAAACAGAAAGGCATCAATGAACTGTCTTTGACCTTTTTAACTACTCGGTTGTGCTAGATACTAAGACATGCTAACTGCTACACTCTGTCTATTGCCTCAGTAGCTGCTCCAAGCAGTCACTTTCTAGCACTGTTTTCTTTAATAACACTCTACGTGTATGCTCAAGATGGCTGCTTCTGTTTTCACTTGTGTCTGCACTTTTTCACATATTTGTACCTAGCAAGATTGCTCAGAAACAATGTCCTTGACTGAAGGAAACTTGTGAAGAAGACTCCTTCACTCATAGGATCATAGTATGGTTTGGATTGGAACGGACCTTTAAAGACCATCTAGTTCAACCCCACTGCTGTAGGCATGGACATCTTTCACTAGAACAGGTGGTTCAAAGCCCTATCCAATCAGACTTGGAATACTTCCCAGGATGGGGCACCCACAGTTGGCAAATGGCTGTCAGTTCTTTGTCGACTGACAGATGGCATAAGTTCTTTATCCACTGATGTATTCATTCCATTGTAGAAGGTGATTAGGTTGCCAGGGATCTTCTTTTTCTCCTTTAAAAAATGAGCATGATGTTTCTCTTTTAAAAGTCACTGAGGACTTCGACCAACTGCCCCAGCTTTCGAATTATAATAGAAAAAGAAATTAGCAACTACGTGTGCCAGCTTCCTCAGGACCCTGGGGTGCATCTCACTGGATCCCATGGACTTGCGTATACTCAAATTCTTCAGGTGCTCTAAAACCTGATCTCCTATGATGGTGTCATGCTTTAACCCAGCAACTAAATCCCATGCAGCCACTCATTTGCTCCCTCCTGCTCCACAGAGGGGACAAGAATCAGAAAAAAAACCAAAAAAAACCAGCCTCTTGGGTTAAGAACTGTTTGAAAATGGAAACAAAATAAAATATAATAATAATAATTATAATAATAACAGAAAATACAGCTCTATTAATAATAATAATAATAATAATGAAAAAGGGGAGAAAGAGGGAAATAAAACCCAAGAGAAACAAGTGATGCACAATACAGTTGCTCACTACCCATCAACTGATGCTTAGCCCATTCCTGAGCAGTGACTGGTAGCTCCTAGCTAGATGCCACTGTTTATGTACTGAGTGTGACATTCTGTGATGTGGAATATCCCTGTGGCCAGCTGGGGTTAGCTGTCCTGGCTATGCTTTCTTCTGGTTTCTTATGCACCTTATCACTGGCAGAGCGTAAGTCCTTAGGGTAAGCACTATATGGCAACAACTAAAACATCAGTGTGTTATCAACATTATTCTCATAGTAAATCCATAAACAGCATTGTATCAGCTACTAAGAAGAAATTAACTGTATTCCAGCAAAAACCAGGACAGATGGGAAGGACTGCATTACCGCAGCCCTCTTTGATTTTCAGAGGCTGGAGAGGTGCAGGAAGAGCCATTTCCAGAGAAAACATAGGTAAAAAAAATGTTGAAAACCTCACCCTTCTCCATGCTGTTTGTCACCACCTCTCCTATCTTATTTGGAACAGTTTACCTAGAGAAGTTGTGGATGCCCCATCTCTGGAAGTGTTCAAGACCAGCAAGGATGGGGCTCTGAGAAACCTGGTCTAGTGGAAGGAGTCTCTGCACAAGGCAGGCAGCTTGGAACTAGCTGATCTTTAAGGTCCCTTCCAACCCAACCCATTCCATTATTCTATGATTCTATTATTTGGGCTCTATATCCTTTTAACATTCCTCCAAGGAATATATAGTCTCTTTTGTTGGTTCTGAGTTGTCCCAGAGCAGGGCCATTTGACCTTGCGTAGAATAGTAAGAGCACATGCTAATCTGTGTGATTCATCAGGCTTGACAGCCTCTCAATGCTGTTGCCAGTGCAAGCTCCTGGTAGGTTATAGACTTGTCAGTCTGTAACTTCCCAGTCTGTAACTTTATGACTAACTTCTTTCTAGCTTATGACTTTTGCTCCTGTAGTCTCCACATTATTGCTTTAAGCATAACTAGTTTGTACAGAGTTTTATACATTATTGCAGCTATGTTTTTAAAAAAAAAAGTCTTCCACAAATAAACTAAAATATTATGGAGTATGTTTCAGATATGCCATAATGCCTTTGATTCAGATCCTTCTTGCTCTGACAATGTCAACAAAGTCCATTTTAATTTTAGACTCTCCTCTCTGGAACAATCTCTAAAACCTTGCTCATCTGTTTCGGTGTCAACCACAAGGTCTACAGAGAAATTTCCTTAATTTACTCTTTAATTTATATACAGAAAATTCTATTACATTTACACCAGAATCTGAGTACCTGAATACTAAGCAGGGATAAGAGTTGTTTGTACTTAAACAAACATCAGTTGGGATGAAATCAAGCAGGAGAAAATAAAGATAAGGGCAGAAGATTCTGACAAATCTGCTAGGTTGTGGAAAATTACTACATACTTTACAGGCAATTTTTACTGTGTTTTAATCCAGTCTTCTATTGAAAATTGCAAAATATGTAGATCCTAAGCCTCAAAGGCACTCATTGGATATAAAGCCCATTGAAATTCAAAATGTGCAACACTGAAACTTCTGGATGATAAATCAGAGGCCCTTGCAGAATTTTCCAACTTTTATTTTCTGGTGGTCATATTCCACTTCTATTATTTTATAGGACACATTAAAAAGCACTATGTAGCACAAAAGTTTGCAAAAAGAGATGTTATTTTAATAAATTTCATCATGTATTGTAAAGTGTGTTATCACTGCATTGCTATGGGATACCTTTTTCCTAGAATTTCATAAACATTTCAGGTAATAGAAAGGAGGAAAAAGCATACTTGAGAAGGATTCAGATCACCACTTAATCCTGATTTTGTTTTAATTGCTGTGAATATTTTAACTTTTACAAGCCTGAAATTTTTTAAAAAGTTTGTCATCTAAAAAGTTTGAAGTAGGCTTTTCAGTAGAATCTTCTGAAGCACTACAGTGCTTAATAGACATTGTTCTCCAAACAGGATTACCGTAAATGCTGTTTCATTTTTAATGTATATGAAGAACAATTCACTTTTAAGCACCATTTTATAGTTTAGTAAATTGATACATTGAAAAGGGATATGCCATCAATAGAAACAGTATGAATGCTGAAAGTACTGAAACGTTGTTTGATACGAGGAAGTTAATAATGAAAAGTAGAAACTGTGCTTTAAATTAACTACGTTTCTTGAAAAGAGAAATGTGTAAAATACCATCTCTTTTCATATAAATACATTTTTTTAAAAAACATTCTTCCAAGTTTTCAAATTTCATTTTACCGTTACATTGATAAAGACGTCAAAAATATTTTTAGTGTTGGTAGTGTTAAATGCTACCTGAAAGTTTGAATTATGTGAATATCCCTTCAATTCTTTATTGCTGCTGTGGTAAAACTTGCTTTGAGCACCCAGTGGTCTGAATACAAATAAAATGACAATAACATAAGTCCCACGCTACTAGGTAGTTCCTTCTTAGTAACTGGCATGAAAGAAATACTCTCTGCAGATCTATTTACAAACATGCTGCTCATAATAGAGAGTGATTTCAACCTATGGAGAAAATGACTGACAGATGGCATTGTTTCTTTCTTTTATAAACACATTTGGAATGGAGTTGAAGTCTAAAAGACCTTTTGTCAGTAATAGAATAAGGAGTGTGCACTGCTTCTAACAACTCTGAAGACATTTAACACATGCTCCACAAGTTTTTTTCACTGCTTAAAAATGTGATTTTTCAGCAAAGCAGTCTTTCATTACAAGATCAAGAACCTCAGACCACTAAATTAATGCAAGATTTTTCAGAAAAGGAAATCAGTATTTTTTTCAATTAAGTATAAGAAATAAGTTTTTACAGTGAGCAAAGCCAGTGAAGCCATGGAATTTCTATTAGTGCTTGAGCAGTAAGCATTTAGCCTTCTCTACTAACATTGATATGCATGTAGAAGAGGGTGTCCTTGGACTTTAATGTTAATTTCCAGATTACTTTTAGAGGACTGCTGTTCAGCAGATTGTTCTGATGGTGTGGTTGAACTTTAAAATCTTTAGCATGTGGCCATTAAGTATTCTGCAAATGCTTTCCACACCTGATGTGCTCTTATAAACTACCAGGATTTAGCAATTGACCTGTGATGGATGAAGTGAGAAAATCAAAAGCAGTCTGTAAGTACTAGTGTCCAAACTCTTGCTGTGAGTCTGACTGACTTCAGCAGACCGTACTGAAGTTTTATATCTGACCCAAAATAAAGAGAAAGGGTATTGCTTTGTCTCTCTCACAAACTCAGCAAAGTCCTTCACATTTAAAGTGTGAAACCTGGCTTATAAAGTCAAGTTACTACAAGCAACTCCTACTGGAAAGACTGTCGTGTTTTTTTTTTCTTATCCCCCTGCTTTGTCTCCCCCTTCTCCCTTGCAGTGTGTGTAATTTCAGGCAATTTTAATGATAGAATTTGGATCTGTGATGTGTGCTTCTTGAAGTAATATCAAGGGTATAGAATCATCTCCACTCTTAATTTACCTGATCACAGACAAATTTCACTGCTTTTTCACTACTGAAGGAACATTAATATTTTAACTGTTTAGCTGGTTTTAGCTATTTGCTTTAATTGGTGTGTTCTCACTGGACAAGAACAGGATGAACTAGTTTTCAGATTAAATCCTTCACATTCACCACATATGTTGAATATGTTTGTTCATGTTTTTAAAAGCTGTTGCACAGTCTTGCAAACTACTGTGTTTACTCCTTCAATGTGGCAAAGAAATTATACATGTTATCAGCAAAGATACTTAATCACTACTTCTCTTAAACATACGTTTGATTTCTGGCTTAGCTACCAAGAGACTTTTGTTAGTTATCGTATTCAGTTCGGTATATACAGATCAGAGTTTAGTTCATAAAAGATATTTAGTTGTAAATCTTACACTAATTTCCTGGAAATATGCTTATATTTCTATAGAGAACTGTACTGCACCATCATCTTCAAACACCTAAAGATCTACCCATTTTGATAAATTGTCTATTGAGCACATTTATTTTCATATTTGTATAGTTACAGTGAATTCCTAGGGGCAATCTTTCCCATGAAATTTGGTGTTGTTTTGTTATTTAAAAATGTTCATCTGACCTGAGAGCTCCCTGAGCATAGTCCTCAGTTATGGCAGACAACTTCATAAATATTTTCCATCGCCTAGTTCACCTGTCCAAGGAGGATAAGGAATTGAGTTCTGCTTAGACGAACTGAGCAAAAATTACAAAGTTTCAAAGTAATGCTCTTTCCAACTCTTAATTTATGGCATCGTACCAGTTAGTCTTTAGGGAAGCTATACTGTGTTTCTGCTAACTGAAGAACATAACATCAGGAAGAACTCTTTGGGAGAGCTATTCATGTCCACACTGTTGGCTGCAAGATGTCATAGTTTTGATTGAAATTTCCACACTATTTGATACACAGTATAAGCCTATAGCACACACAGACCCTGTACAAATCCCATTTGCTTCCATCACTTCAGTGTCTCTGAGAGATCCACCAGCATGTGACAAATAGTGATAAAGTCAGACTGTATGTGCGACAGAGTCAGATTCCATTTGTCCTGCCATTAGTCCGCAGTAACAAGGACTGGCTTTGTTCTGTTTCTTCTGAATTTAGCAAA
Source organism: Oxyruncus cristatus (assembly GCA_013399855.1). NCBI lineage: Eukaryota > Metazoa > Chordata > Aves > Passeriformes > Cotingidae > Oxyruncus > Oxyruncus cristatus. The sequence goes on from VXAY01007339.1 coordinate 346,587, forward strand.
CCTCACTTCTCTTTGACATTACAGAAGTCAGGTCTGTTTTACCACAGCATAAGGCTGAGCATGAGCTTGCACTAAGGGCAGTTTTAGCTTACCTGTCATATTGCACATTTCAACAACACTTGTGAAATGCCTCCAGGATTTTAAAAGTCAGTAAATTATAAGAAGGAAGTGTGGAGCTCTTATCCGCTGACCTAGTCTGTTCCTCTGTCCCCAGAGTAGGATCAGCTATAATTAGTAGCTAAAGTTTTTACTTATAGATATGGCCTGGGGTTGGAGGGAGGATCCTGATGGGAGCATCACAGAAGGTGTTTTCTTCACATTTATCAGAGTCTAAGTTAATACAGGAAATTCAACCTGAACTCAGCCTTATTAATGAAACCATGACTGAAACAATCACATTATATTTAAACGTTTCCTTTTCATTCTACATTTTTTTTCATTCTGATATATTGAAAACCGTATTTTGTTCTATTTTTAATGTAGTAAAAAACCAAATTGATTTCTTCCTTTGTCCCCTTCTCTCTTTTAACTTAATATTAGCAGTTTTATACAAATGGACATTTTGAAAATGGTTAGAAAAATAAGAACAATTTTTTCATTAATTTAAATTTACATTTATTATCCCATTTTCATTGATTTCAGTACATTTGGTTCCACACAAGACCATATTTTCTGTGATAGGAAATCAAAGTTATGATTAAGTGTGACAAAGCCTGTTATTTCATTTAAAAAAAAAAGTGGTTCTTTAAAATTAAAGTTACAGCACCACGAAAGTTTTATAAATTCTGATCCTTGAATTAAACTTTTTTTCATACTGATAATTCCTCCACATACTTAAAATGGATCAGACTTGTATATTCAGGTGGAAAAAGAAAAAAAGATTGTTAAGAAGAGTAAACAGTCTTTAAAATAAAAACAATTGGTTTCTAACTGTCTTTAATGTTGCTTTATCAGCAGGATCTACTAGTGCTCTACACTAAAAGAATGAAATAAAATAATCTTGTAATGGCAGACGTGTAAAATCTCCTTTAATCACATATTTAAACAATAAATCTGACTGCAACTCCAGCAATAAAAATGAATCTTTTGCTTGTTGAAAGCACACCAGTAATATAACACTGATTTGTTCCCCAAATATGCCTCTCGATGGTAATATCAGAATTTAAATAAAATTGCAAAAAAGTTTACAGCTGAGATGCTCACAATCCATATCTAATAGTCTGTCATGGGAATAATTACCCATAATGGGTATCCAAGGGATATAATTGTCTGCTGCTGTGAATTAGGAGTGCCACAGGTGGTGTTAATCACTTGGAATGTATCAGAGTAGAACAGCAGCCAGAGTCGGAGCCTGCTTAAGCTTGATTTGTGGAACCATTGTTTCTGGACACTTCAGACATAAATTGAGAGCATAGCAGTAATAATGTACACTCAAGTAGTTACACTGAAACAAAGGGATACAAATATAAATGAAAAGCAGGTGGAAATTTTGTTCCTTGGCAAAGGTTAGAGAAATGGTCATGAGCAAAGTTGTTCTGTGTTGCAGCACTTGTCTTTTTTTATGGAGAACAGAAAGGAAAAAGAAGGTCAATAGCTGCTTTTATTTCTTGAGCCTGTTTGGTACATATCAACAAACAAGCTCTCATTAATTAGGTACTCCAGAATTTTACCTTTTATAGAATCACAGAATCATTAACATTGGAAAATAACTAAAAATTCATTGAGTTCTGTAGTATATGACTAATATAGATATATCCAAATGTAATGCTCTCTTTGATGAGAAATGTAAAAATTTTTTCAAAGATTATATTGATTTATTACAACATTACCAACTGAATTTAAGAGCACAACATCAATAGCTTCTCAGAAATATCACGAACACAAAAGAAATTGAACGGACTTAAATTTTTGTAAAATATGTAAACATAAAATAATACTAAATAAATGGGATGATACCTGGATCTCCTCAGAGCAAATTCAAGGCCTTGACTAGATATCTGTAGATAAATTAGAAGCAGGGGAAGTGATACAATAGGTCTTGAAAGATGGTGTTAAAATTCACAATTTAATTTCTCAAATCTTTTAAAGGAATTAGGCTGTAAATCCTCTACAAACTCAAATAACAAAATCAGTTGTCCTTCTAAGACATGAGGGAGTGGAAGGCTGGTCACATATTACTGTGGAACATTCTTTCTAAAAGGCAAAGCAGCCTAAGAAACTTTTTTATTTCTGAGGTCTTTTGAAGGCCTTTTACGTGTTAGAGCACACAGTTTTGTATGCCCATTATAGAGAGAAAACCAAGTTTCAGTTGTGACTTTTGCAATTTAAAAGATCATACCTAGGAAATAACAAGCTCCAGGTACTCAAGTGTTTTAAAGTGAAAGGTACAGGATGAAGTTAGATCTCAAGTTTGATGTTTCAAGTTGAGATTTTGGTGAGGGTTTTTTTTGTTGTTGGCAAGTTTTTTTTTAAGTCATCTAGTTTACTAAATTGTATACTGCTAAACTATAACTTATTAAAATTAACACACATCATTAAATCAAGTTTCATACCCCATCAGCTTCTTCTTTCTCATAATGCATAACTGTATGGGCTAATTACAACTTGATAGCAATCCATGAAAATGATAAATACTAGTATCCTAATTTTGTACATAAGCTATGATGACACACACTAGATTAGGAGAAACTATCTGAACATCATCAAGAAAAAAGAAACAGGTACTCAGCTTTTGCAGTTCCTGTACTTGTACATGTCCTTCAATATATTTCTCACAAATTTTCATTTTGTCAGACACAAAGAAAAGGAGAGAAGAAAAAGTGAAAATGAATCCTCATGGCAAATAATCCACTAGGAATATCAATGTACGCGTTTTTGTCAAGAGTGGAACTGTTGCTGACAACTAGAGCTCAGCAAGATAGTAACATACTCTACCATATATATATGTGTTATGGAAAGATGGTTTTGCCTTCTCTGTGGGATTTTTTTTGTTATTATTCACATTTTAAAAGTATTTGCAGGAACAGTACTTTATTCTGTGCTTTATTTCAAATATTTCTGTAAAACTACAAGAATTGGTGCTTTAAGGCTCTCAAACTTTAAAGACTTTACCACCAGCACCAAATGCAACACTATTAGCACCTAAGCTAATAATCAAGAGTTAACACACCATTACACATAATGAAACCCATTTTAATGTACAACCTAATAAAAGTTGGTAAAATACACTCTGCCAATATCCTGTGTGTACTGTGAATAGTGCAGCAGATTAACACGCCACTCTCAGTTGGAAAGCTTGTCAGCTTAACTTACAGTACTGCCAAAACCATATTTTAGAGGAGATTTTGTGGTGGGTTGACCCTGGTTGGACTCTGATTTGATCTGTAAAAAGTTAAATTAATTTTCCTCAATTCAAGTCTGTTTTGCCCATGATAGTAATTGGTGAGTGACCTCCCCCTGTGCTTATCTCAACCCACAAGCCTTTTGTTATATTTTTTTTTTTCTGCCCTGTCTAGCTGAAGAGGGGAATGATAGAGTGGCTTTGGTTGGCACCCGGTGTCCAGGCAGGGTCAAACCACCACAGTCTCTGAGTTCAGTTTTGTCACATATGGCTGCATGTATGAGTAGCAGAAATAGTGTAACTTCTAGTAGGTCTTTAGGACTTTAGGTTTTAGGACTTTGCCTTTGAAAATGGACCTAATATTCTCTATCACTTATTTCAATCACAAGTACTTCCAAAGTAGCCATCATCTTGCTCTCTAAATACATCGAAAAGTGCCAAAATATGATGCAGATTTTTTTTTCTAGAATTGCCTAGATAGTGTTTCTTGTAATAATATTTAGGATACAAGTTTTCTATAAATTTGTTTGTGTGTTGTGCCGGCAATAAAACATAAGTAACAGGAAAGTCCTGAGAGGAAAAGATTCATGGTTATATGGGTCTTGTCGGCAACAATCTGTAATCACCACCTGATTCTTCAAATCAAGACTGCATATTTTCTAAAATGTGCCACAGCTGAAACAGAAGTGCTCCGTAGATAGGTTATTGTGTGCAATTCTGTGCAGTCTGTGTTAAGCAGCAAGCTACTCATAAGGATACTTTCTTTCCGCGAATCTGTAAGTCTGTCAGTGTGACCTTTCACCATTACAGGAAAACCATTCATTGACGGAACCAAAATGACGTGAAGATAAAGGTATTAGGAGACCAGAAAATACAAGAGAAAATATGTGTAGATGATATGATTATGTCAGAAATTGCAACCTTTCGTGTATAAAATATATATGTATGAAACAGATAAAGCAAGAATTTTTCTTCAGATTTGAATATCACACACAATTAATAAGCAAAGTATCAGAATGTAACATTTTCATCCCATAAGCTTTAGTGGTTGGAGCTATGTACTTGAAACTTATAGGACAGATAAATTTCTGGCTGCTATAGCTCGACACTGTGTGCCACCCCTAGAAGTCTCAATAGATTCCCTCGATATTTAGGTATCTTTTTCCTTGGATTTATCTTGCCTTACACTTTTGGATCCAGACTGGTTATGAATACTCATCATCTTTAGATATATATTTACTTTTCTCAAACATGTCTGCAACAATCTCTGAGCCATGGCAAAACAGAGAAAATGTGGCATATTTATTGATGCAACGACACTTTAAACAAGTAAAAACTGTGTGTGCGTGAAATTAAAAATATTATAACATAAGCATGTAGGAAATAAAAATTTCTAAGGTAAGAAGCTATGAAATGCACTAATTAAAAAAAAAGAAAAAATATAGGCAACAGATATTAAGTATGAAAAAAAAAAAAGGCATGGGTTCCCTGCACGTCTCTTTCTATCTCTCCGGATAACATCAGCTGGGAAAGAGAATGGAAGTGTAAACAGTGTGTGAGAAGGGGATGCCCAAAAGCCTCTGAGAGGGCATTCACCCAAAACTGATAGTCCTGAAGAAGAAGATGATCATCAGTGGGATTAAACTAACAACGGAAATTAAAAAAATTATAATGCAAAGAATCAGTCAGCTCGAAAAAAGAAGTATAAACAAAGCATATAAATTTGTGAATACAGGGACAGGCAGTGAGAGGAAGCAGTAGCCATCACAGGGGGGTGGTCTCTGATGTTAGTGTCCCCAAGGAACACCTGCCCTGCCCAGTCTGGGTGGTGCAACCTCCCCATGGGGTGCTGTAAAGCTCCAGTCCCAAAGCCACACACTTGCCTGGGTGTTTTATTTTTATTTATATTTATTTTATTTAAGACTCCCAATAGTTCGCCCAAGTGAAATTTTGCAGAGTCTTAGTTTTTTGATACCTTGAATCACATAAAGAGAAAAAGCTACACATCTCCACAGGGGTGGTAACCCACATGGCTGGGCAAGGGAGCTGAGCTTTTAACTGAGTGTATATGTGTGTAGAAGGAGGTTAGAGCTTCTTGAGAAGGGCGTTTAGAAAGCTGTTGATGTTATTTTGTTTGCCCAGTGTCCAGTGCTATGCTTCATCTGTTTTGTTGCTATTGATCCTGAATACATGGTTCCTGAGTGATGGCTAAGCACGTGTCATTAACAAATAAAAAAAAAAAGCTTCCTGTTTGACTTAAACTAAAAATGAGAGTGATAGGTCCTACTTTTTCCTACTGTTTATCTTCATAGTTATATATTAGTTCTTAAAGAAGCTATATTTTATGGTTAGTTTTTAAAGGGTAGACATAGCATTTTGCCAACAGAAGACTACCCTACATTTGATTTAGGGTCTAGCCAATTTTTGGTGGCATTGCCTCAGCAGTTCTCTAGTGGTCTAGTTTTGAGGTATACCACTTGCAGTATGATGCCCTTTATTTTAGTTACTCGGGGTTGCCTATACAGAACTCAATGAATTTAGGAGAACAGATTACCAAAAAGTGAAGTCATGTGGTAGCATCTACACTGCACCTAAGCAAAGCATTGCAGGAAGGCAAAATGAATATGCTTATCAGAAGGATAATCCCTATTAGAATCTGGAAGTTTAAATGCTGGGGGTTTTAGTAGGTTACCTACTAACAAAGAGAGAATTGAAGGATGTTGGATTTAAGACTGTGTTTTGTACACAAAACTGCAACAGAAATTACAAGGACATGTTTGTAACTACACTAACTCAACATGATACACCTACATGGTAAGGATAAATTACAACAGGCATCAGATCTTCAGGAGATTGAAATACTGCTGCTCCATGCTGCCTTCAATGAAACTACCATTTTCTGTAGGTTGAAGATTTGGCCCACCTTCTTTAGGATTAATTTTCCATTTAGTAGCTTTGAAATGAGAAAACACTGGTGCTTTATTGGTGTGCATCATTTAAGGCATGGGATAGTGCCATGTTTGTTTTGAAGTAGTTAATAATTTTTGATTTAAGAGAAATTCATATTTTATGGTTTGGTCCTCTTACTATGAACAGGCATTTATATTAAGGAAATTTGAAGCCAAGCATAGTCAGCTTCTGAATTTTAGTAAAGAAATAGTTTGAAGAAGATTTCCATTTAGCACACAGTGCCCCTCACCTTTAGAGAAATTTACATTGCATTTGGCATGATAACATATCAACACTTGAAAAAAAATCCTATCTTTTACACTACACCAATGTATATTTCTGCTGCTATTAGAGCTTAGAAGCCCAAACAGAAACATAACCCATCTAAATAGATCAGTGTAGACTAGAAAAAAAGAAAAGCAAGGAGGTTAGGAAGGTTTTAAAACCTGGACTTGAACAAACAGAAAATCAGGATGTTAGGGTTTTTGTGCATCTCTGTTGTCAGGAGCCACTCACATATCCACATCCATGGTCCTCTGTACTTACATTTAAGTGTACATTATATTTAATACAAAAAAGAATCAGCAATTTACAGGACAAATAAGACAAATTTAACTCTATTTATCTAAAAGCTCATTGTCTTATCCGTGTTGATTCTCTAGGTTTCCTATTCACTTAGTGGGGGGAAAAAAAAAGCTGAAACTTCAGAGAATATTTTTTTTAATTGCATTAAGTCTATTATGTTATCTAGTAAATGGCACTAACAATACCTCTCTTCCCACTGATTAGAGGCAGAGCTGTGGGCACCTTCCAATGCCAGAATATCTAAAATTACATAAATTTCACATTTAACTGTGAAAGTGAAAACAACTCAGTAGGACAGATTGCAGCTATTTACAGCTTTACTCCTGAAATCAGAAAGTGCCAGTTTTTGGGGGAGAGCTGGGGAGAACACAGACAAAAAATATCCCTGGAAAACTGTGTGTTTTAAGATTAAATATTTCTTGGTTTCTTCTCTGCAGTATCTTCTCACTAATATGTTTATATATTTTTCTTTGTCTCTTTGCTATCCACTGAGCAGCCATAAAATTCTATCCCATCTGAACAGAAGCATCTTTCTTTGTCAGTAACATTTCTTTAAGTTTTGTGGTAGTAGATAATCAGGTCCATTGTCCCTAAAGGATCTCCAGTTTCTTCAAATATTTTCTTTCTCTGGTTGATGGCATGACATGTGTACACTTGTATAGCTCATTTTTCTAAAAGATACCTAGTACCTTTAGCACTTTTACCACATTTTTATTACATAGGTAGAGGCAAGACATAATGTGGATTGTGTTTAAACTGCAATGGTTGATTGAACTCTCTGTCTTCTAGGGAAAAAAAATATCTTATTTTAATGGGGGTTACAGTGGGATGATTCTCACTTTTTGCCTAAAATAATATATTGCTGTCTTGCAGATATTGAAGCATGCAGAATGTGAAAATGAATCTACACAGCTATTGGTCCTTTTGTGCTGAGGAAAGCTTTTTTATTTGCACAGCTCTAGCTAGAATGGAACACTCTTGGCAGAAGCTAAACATTGAAAATATTTCTAAGTTAATTCCTAGAACATAGAAACTGTTTCTGCTGCTGTTTTTAATAACTCTCTAAACATTCCTCTATTTATTTATTTCCGCTTTCCTCCTGTCAACTTATGGCTTGGAGGTACTCTGTGGGAAACGAAGATTTTCTGTGTGTCTCCTAGAAGGACAGTGAACGCAAAATTATTGAAACATAGGTGAATTTTTAAAAGATTAGGTGGAATTTTTAAAGAGCATTTCTGAAAGCATCAAGCATACCTACCTAGTTCTAGGACCGAGAGAACCACAACGAAGCGTTTTTTGCTCTGATCCTGCTAGTGAGGGGAGGGGCTTGAGCAGGCATGGTTGGATCTTATTAGTCAACGACTGATTCCAAGCTCATGTTGACAGCAGGGATTTGTAATTTATGACCATTCAGCCTTCTTTGAAAATTGAGTGCTGCTAGGAAAAGAGGCAGGATTCACCAGACACACTGGCAGAAAAGCAGTTTTTGCCAATAGGCTGGCCAGCCTGATGAGGAGAAATTTGCACTGGGAAAAATGGGGGAGGAAGGTGGTTTTTAAGTAGCAGTCATATATTTATTTCATGTTTTAGTGAACTCTGCTGGATCAACATATTTAGCTGACTTTCAAAACCACTATCGTTATTTTTAAGCACTCAAGGAGGACAGATGAAATTCAGGGGAAAAAAAAGTGACATTTGTTTCAAAGAAGAAGAGACAAGAAAGGAAGGGAGAAAAGATCAATTCTCATAGTATCAATTTCCAAACAAATATTATTACTATTATTATTATTATGACAAGAAATAACTAATATTAATTTTAGAGAACTGAAATGTGTCCAAGATTCAAATTATTTTTTATGATAGAATAAGAATTAGTCATTTTTCCAAAATATAAGATAAAGAGTAACTGCTATTACAAGAGATTATTCAAATAATACTAAATAAAATTTTTAATGTAATTAAAAAAAAAAAAAAAAGAAAGAAAAAGAAGGAAATACCATGCTGCAATACAAAGATCAAAGACAATAAACCATTCACTTACTCAGTACTGCTAAGTCTGTGGATGGAGTATGGTTTTCTGTTTCCAGCTTTACATTTCATTAACATTGTGGATCAACTGCAGGATCCAAGAGAACATCTAGAACTACCAAGAAGTGGAAAAAAAAATTGTATTTTTTTACCATTAAGTAGAGAAGAGTGATCCCAGTGCTCAAAATATAGGAGACTTTTAGAGAAATTAAAATAGCAATCTTTATCTAGAAAAATTACTAATTTTCACCAAAACATAAGATATTAGGGAAAAATTACTGGTAAAGTATTTCCTTAAAAATTTTCAAAGGAGAGTGTTGGAAAAGGGGGTAGGAAACAATGCTGCAGATGACAATTTTGTTCAAAGAGGCTCAGCTAGCACTCCAGTTTCTGAGATAGGGCAATAACAGGCTGTTTCAACTCTATATTTCCATATTTTTATAAACCATCTCCAGGCAACTCCAAACTCCATTAAACATCATTCAAAACCAAGTTGTGTATGCTACAAAACTAATGCTACATGAAACAATTCACGAGTAACATTTTCTGTTCTGTGAGCAAGTACTGTTATGCTCTATCTGCTCCCTGGTGCAGAGGGACAATAAAACAGCAACTGTTTTGCTGTCATATCTTCAGAATAATATTTGTGATTAGTGCTTAAAAATGAAAGAGTGAGAAGAAGCTGTAGTATTAATTCCTTTATTTATAATCCGTTCCATTTTCCGCTTGCCTGAAGCATGGTTAATTTGATAGGCATCTTTTAATTTGTAATTAGTCTTCAGGAAGGACTGTTTTCTGATGCTTTAAGCAGTGCACTATTTATTAATTTGTGTTCTCTCATTTTATGCAGTGTTTATGCACTGTGGACCAGATTCAGTACCCAGTGAGATGTAATTGTAAATGAATTCAACATTTAGCTCATTCGGCTTTCTTACATTTTTGAACGTATAAAACAAGATAAATTATAACTGGATATGTTTAGTTTACACCCTGTCTTCTCCACCTGGCTTGCAGATAATTCTTACAGAAAGGAAAACATCTACAGGAGTTATTTTTTTGCTCTGTTGACGTAGAAAGTAGTGGCAGCCACATATATCTGTTGGCAACAGAGGAAGCACAGCTACAACCACATTCACTGAAGCTTATTTCATCCAGATATAAGAAAGAAATTTTTTACAGCGAGAACACTCAGTCCTAAGAGTCCCCATCTCTGGAGGTTTTCAAGACAAGGTGCTAGATAATCTTGTTTAAGCTCCCTTTCCCACAAAATAAAGTTAGACCAGATGGTCCTTCAAGGTCCCTTCCGACTATTCTATGGTTCTATTAATAAATATGCTATAAAAGAAAGGTGGAGGGAGATAAAGGATAAAAGTGGTCTCATAGGGGCATATTTATTTTTAGAAGTATTTTCCAATGCCTTTTTTTTTTTTTTTAGGTTTCCTATATTTTTATCCTTTTTCTCATAATTAAAGTGATTTGAGCAGTTCTTATTTATTGTTTTAGCTAAATATAAAATTAAATTCTAAAATACTTCTTTATGCTATATGCTTCCTGTCTGTACTTTTAAGTCATTGTTTGGTTCCTCACTATGAATTGTCTCCGAACATTCTGGATTTCTCACATTCCATTTTTAGCTACTTTTCTGAGTGTTCAGACTGCGTGATCCCATAAAAGGATATTATAGAAGGATCTTGTACTTGGTGTTCTAAGACATATGTTTTGCCATCTATGGCTTTTTAATGGTCTGTGGTTGAGATTTCAACTAAACTGCTCATTATGTCAAATAGTGGAAACAAACTGAGGTCAAGATTACTTGTATGACAGTTGTAGGAATATAGCAGGAGAGATGCATTGTCATGTGTGGTTTGCTCTTTTTTTTTTTTTTTTTTTCCCCAACTCATGGGTCAAATGCAAAAGTAGTTCCAGTGTTAGGTAGCGTACGGAGAATTCTCACACTAGTGTTTCCTATTTGTCAGCAAGACTTCTTTATTGTAATTGTTACATATGATACAGCTATTAATCACGATAACTCGACCTTTACTTGTGTAGCACTGTCTTGTAAAATGAGAACTTCAATGTTTCGTTTCCCAGTATAATGTACTGTTAGAAAATGCACTATTGTGGGTTGGACTAGTGTGTTGGCTTCACGTTGACTGTCCAAACCCACAGGGAAAGCCTCCCCCTCCCTTCTTCCCTCGGGGAAAAGGAAAAAAACTACAGAAACCGAAGAACCCGAAAGCAACCGAATTAATATCAAAATATATATATTTGTATATATTTACAGTTATATACAGCTAGAATACTATATACAATATTCGGGATCCCGAGTACAACCCCCTCCCCCGGAGGGAAAGGGAAAAGGAAAAGGGAAAAAGGGAAAAGGGAAAAAAACAGATATACACAATCAAAAACTAAGAACCAGCAAAACAAAGAACTGGCAAAAATCAGTCTCACCACGTCCCTTAGAACAACGGGATGGCCTGGCACAGCCGGCACTCCCCACTCTCCCGCGTGGCAGATCAGTAGTCACTGCAGGCCTCAGCTGATAGATAAGGAAGACCAACGCAGAGACCCACTGCTCCTGAACCTCACCAGAAGAGAAGAGAGGGAGAGCTTCCACTCCCTTCTTATTTATACCTTTACTTACGTAAAAATCGTATGGAACACTGGGAACATGGCCTTGGTTCCTTGGTTACAACCTGGTTACCAAGGAAGGCCTAGAATCAAAACCACTACAACTAAGTATTAAATAACAGCCTGCAGATCTTTAGGAACTTCAAGAGCGAATTTATTGATGTCAAAAGTATTGTAACTGTGAGATAAAACATAACATAAACTGTTATCTTATATATCTAGGTGTAAATACAACTAAGCTGAAATATCTGGGGATAGATAAGGAAATTTAGAGTTAAGGTTTTAAGCAATCTTATTTAAGGTTTTAAGCAATCATAATTTAGTTATTATCTTCATGCAAGCTGCTTTAGCAGACAGTCATTTACCACAGTGAAATATTTTTTGAAACTTGATAGATTTTATAGAGATTTCCTTGGGTTTAAAGCCTGAAGGTGTTTTAAATCATCTTATCTGACCTCCAGTAAGACACAGGTCATTGTACTTCATTCGCATTTTTTTTTTCAGTGAATAAAATTACTCCGCATTTCAGTCTTCAGAAAACAGTTATATGAGACTGGAATTGGGATTAAGAATTATTTTGAAAAATTAGAAAAAATATTGAAAAACATAAGTAGTTCAGCTAAGTCAACGATGTATTTTCTGTTTTAGTAAGAACAGATAACTACAGAAACATGAGATGTAGATCAACTAATTAGATGACAAATACACATTAATCACCTGGAAGTAAATGATAATCACAAAACTGATCTGAAATCTACAGTAGCACTGTTATTCATAAAAAAAACACATTGGATAAGTAAAAAAGAGTGTTTCTTCAATACATTTAAGGTTTTGTTTGGGTAATTAACTTGATTTTGAGGAGTTCGAAAGAAATCTGCATGAGTTGTAGCTCTGTATCTTGGTATTGTCATTGCTGGCAACAGGCCACAGGCTTCCTACTGACTCTGTAAGGTCCCAGGACAGGTGTACCTTTGCATGGATATGTCTAGGCCAGTATGAGCTTTTATGTTTGTCTGCTTTACAACGAAAGTGCTTCTCTAGGAATGGAACAACTGTTGTCTGAGGGGTTTTAGCTTCAGCATATCTGTATACATTGTGTGGTGGAATGTCCTTTGATTACGTGTTGGGTTTTTTTACCATTACCTAAGTTTTCTTGTGTGGAATCAACTATCTATGGCCTATACTAAAACTGTAGTATAGAAGGGTGAAGCCTCAGAAGGACATGAGGACAAAAGAGGTCATTTTTGCACTCAAAATCATGTTAACAAAAAAGTCCACAGCATATATGTGAAACGAAAAAGTTGTTTTCAGTCCTGATATTTAAATAATCTAATGCAGAAAAATTGTGTTAATAACAAAGTTAAAAATGTTACGTAACAGCTTCCTTGCAGTGTTCTTTCGAATCCTAAGGGTGGCGGTTGAGAAGGTTTGCATATTCAGAAGCTTTTACAGGTCATCATACAATGAAAGCAGAATACATACCATGTGTTCAGTTCCACATAAAAAAGGTCTCTGATAACCAAGCAGTGGAATCTTGTCTTTATACCAGATTCTGACCTGAAAAAATCTCACAGAAGTAAGCCCAGCAACAGGCTAAATTCAGCTTCTAAGAAAGTAAGCAAGTCCAAACGCTGTGATTGATCCTCCACGGAGCTGAGATGTATACCTAGACATCAGTATATGGCCTTCCTTTATTTAGTGGTACCAATATATGATTTTTTTTTTTTAATAGATGACTGTCGAGAGTTCTTTCATCTCCTTTCTGTATTTCAGTGTTTTTCCAAAACAATAAATTCTCAAGGAATTAATTAAATTAATTCATTTTTTCTTTTCTTTCTTTTTTTTTTTTTTTTTTTCATCACAGTAACCTATCCCTCCTGGGTCTAACAGAATGTCCCTGAAGGTTATGACCACTTTGGTCCCCAAATGCTGTGATTATGACAAATTATGGAAAAGCTAAGGGCACTAAAAGCAACCCTGCTAGCCAGGGATAAAATTACATTTATAAAATTACAGAATTCAAGGCTAGAAAAAGCCTGCTAATATAAATCTGTGCAGTCCTCCCCATCTGGAAACAGGGGGCTCCAAATATATAGTTTGATTTTTTTCCCAGAACTTTTCTATCTGATTCTTCTTTGATAACCATTTTATCAAATATAAACTAAACTAAATCTGCCTAAACAGCCTATGGTCCCTGGGTCTTGTCTTTACTGTAATTCAGATATTGCTATTGTTTTTAGTCCTCTGAACCTTTGAAATGTCTCCGTTTTCTTCTGAGTTATTAAAAAATTAAAATAAGTGGTTTGGAGATAATTCAGCTATTCAGTCCTTCATAACAAATTTACAGTTCAGATAGTAAAAACAATGTATTACTATCACAGTAATTTGCTACATACCTAAAAATTCTTGGGCATGAGTTCCCTAGGTCTGTCAATTTGTCTATCTATGCCTGGTTAATTTTAGCAGATGCTGTTTCATATGTTCTGTTACCACAGATGGTGAAATTTTTGTTTCATCTAAGGGGAGAAAAATTTATTTCTTTTTTTTTTTTTTCATTATTTTTTCCTTCAGATCAGAGAGCTAAAAAAATGAAAAGAAATTTTCATGTAAGTTTATATCTTAGTAAAGGTTCTACACAGAAAAATGTAGACATAAATTGTCACAGCAGAAGTTATTTTACTTCTAGGAAAACTGTAGGAAACATTTCAGTGTGGGTTTTTTTCTGGTTTTGTTGGTTTTCTGGTTTTTATTATTTGGTGCTTCCAGCAGATGGTGTATTTGTTATTGCCATAACTCACTAGTATACAAACAAAAGCAAAGATAAGGTTGCATAAACTGATTTTAAATTTTAGAGTTATCTGATAAATATATTCAGTGAAAATGAACCCAATGAAAAGTAATTTCGTCCACACTCTTTGATTTTTTTTGCATAAAACTTCTTTCTTTATCAAGACATACAAAAATCTGACCAATGAAAAACTTGTGATTTTCTTTGTTTTTCATTCCCCCTCCTTGTAATAAAGTATGACTCTAAGATGTATGAAATAATTACTGTTAACTGGGAGAAAAATTAAGCCTCATATGAAGTTTGATGTTCTATATCTGTCACTGACACATTAAAAGTCAACATATGCAGACTTCCACTCATCCTGCAATGCTTAATGACTCCTCAGCCTGTGCAAACCTCCCAGAGGCAAGGCCACGATCACTGCTTGCCCAAGGCTCACGGAAAGGCACCATGCTCCCAGCTGGGTGGCTGTGTCCTCCTTGCAGAGCTTAATAGGAGTTCAAGAGGTGTCTGATGTGCTGGGGTAGCTGCTTCCGCTGCTGCTGGGATCCCTGCCCTGTGGCACGTCACTGCCAGTGTTGAGCAGTCCCACACTCAAGAGAGTTTTTGGACACCTTCCACCCCAACTACTGCACAAATTGCTGCCTCTGTTTGCTGTGCTCGCAGCTGGCGATGCTTTCCCTGGTGCCAGCTGAAGAGGTGCTTGACAATTCCTAACTCTAAATTAAGAATTGGCTGAAGACAGCAGATGTAAGCACCTTTTCAGTAGGATTAGCTCCCAGAGGCTGTTAGAAACTGCTAGAATTTCTAGGAATAAACATCTCTCTTAGCTACCTGTGCGAGCAGCAGCAGCACCCTTTGGGAGGGAGAGCCCAGAAATTGCTGCATGAATTTCTGCATCCCTTAGCTGCTTCTCTTTGCACTGACCTTCCCTGCAGTGTCTTACTCTACTCAATGAGTCAATTTGCATTTCTTCCATATTTAGGTCTGGCTGATGCTATTATAGAATGGGATATAGCTATCAGTAAACATTATCCCAAAATATGGGCCTACTATGTGTCTGCTCTTTGCTTCCACTCAGCACTTCAGCTCATGTGCATCATCCAGCAGTTTGTGCAAGTATTTGTCTTACTACACCAGTGAAGTTTAATCAATGCAGTTGAAAAAGCTCATTAATGCTAATGGAATCAAAGCATCTAAAACCATTCTGATAATTCTGATATGTATGTGAAACACTCATGCAGTCTCTGAGACTACCAAGAAGCAGCTTCCAGAAACTGTTTGTGATATGGTGACACATTTGTTTTTATTTAAAGTAAGGTATTTAATCAGATTCTACAATTTAATCAGATTCTGCAATCATCAAAGTAAAGAATAATTTATTAAAGTTTGAAGGTTTAGGTAAAAAATACCATATGACCTGAAAGGCGTGACTTTTCTTTTTTCTCTTTTTTAAAATCAGGACAAAGGAAATACTGTTACAAAAACTGTTTTCTTCCAATTTTGTTACTTCACATTATAATTTTTTTTCATTTTCCAATATTAAAATGATGATGATGAAAAAAAAAGATATTGCACTTACCTTAACAGGGCAAAGTTGCTGAAGAACAAAAATTAACAAAAACTTAGTTTATTTAAAACTCTCAAGACCTAAAATAAAAAACATGCCCTTGAATTATATTTGTATCAGCCCCGAAACACTACAGAATATAAAATTTGCTGTTATTTCAACTCAGGTTAGCATGATGTAGCTGGAACATTTTATATGCGGAGATATAAACTGAGTTGATAATAATTTTTCTTTTTGTTTTGTTTTCTGGAGTTGGTGATTTTTTTTTTTTTTTTCAGAGAAAATAAACCAATTTGTGTATCAGGAACTTCCTTGCAAATTAAAGCTTTCTAATATTGATATACTTTGTATTTCCTGGCAGAAAACCCAAAAAAACCCCCCAAAAAAATCCCACCAAACCAAAAGCAAACAACACCNTCAATTTGTGTATCAGGAACTTCCTTGCTAATTAAATTTCTAATATTGATATACTTTGTATTTCCTGGCAGAAAACCCAAAAAAACCCCCCAAAAAAATCCCACCAAACCAAAAGCAAACAACACCAAAATGTGGTTTTTTGAAGGGTTGAGAAGTTATTAGTGTAATAGGATAGATTTGGAGAATTTCTAGACATCATTAGTGCAGAGGCAAAAGCACCATGCTTCAAGGAAATTTTTTTTTCTATCCTAAAGGAAAAGAGTGGTTCATGAGAAGTGCCTTGCCCAAAAGGCATGGATCAAGAGGCTATATTCCAAGTTATTAATTTGCAGAATGATGAACGCTGACATTTTCAGTGAAAGTCCCTTGTCACAAATTACCTAAAAGCATTTTTATTCCTGAATACATTTTTTAGGCTCAGTTCCAGCTGTTTCATATTTGTGAAATGACAGATTTCTCTTTGGAGTCATAGGGAAGGAGATAATGACAGAGCTCTGTCAAGATTAGCATTTTTTTGAAATAAAAGTTTTACAAAGTTTTATTTTGAAATAATCACATTAACCTAGAATTTGTATTTCTTAGAAAATTAGAAATGCTTTCTTTTTTGAGTACCCTATATTCTAAATACCAAGTCTGCTTAAAACAAATAAACAAAAACCCAAGCAAAACCCAAAACAGTTTAATAAAAAGGATTTAGACACATACTCCTGTGCATTCCTAGTCAAGAAAAATGCTTCAGAATGATCTGAAACAGTTTAAATCCTTTAAACCTAAATGCATCTATGTTTGGATTTTTTTATCCACGAGAGGGGTGTTACTCTGGCTGGGGCCTGTGAATTTGAATGACAGTGCACTCAATATTCAATCTGAGTAAGAGTTTCTAAACCAATCTGGAAATGTATGTGATGTAGGAAATCAATGGACCTTCATTAATTTACACCAGAGGAGTATCTAGTCCTTATGTATTGACCTGCACAGTCTTAAAAGTTTAGCTTTGTTTTAAATATGTGTACACACAATATTTTGGAGTTAACTTATTACTGTTGTATACTGCCTCTGAAAACTGCAAATATGCCTTTCTATCATTCACATATCCAATTTAAAGTATATTTGATGTCACTGACATTGACATGCAGATAAACACACATGTAAGAGCATTCCATATTATAAGAAAAGCTTTTAACTGCCATGTTAAGAGCAGAAGATTAATTTACTTTTATTTCCTGAACAATATTCTGGAATAGAAAACCTCCTAAGACTAGAGTTCTGAGTTAAACATGTAAATATAATACACCAAAGTGAGATGCAGACCAGTAGTGGGTGGTTAAGCATGTTTTGTGATAATTTTCTTTTGCAGGACTTGTGAGGATTTCTGCTTTATTGCCTTTTTCCCCTATTAAGGGTGTTTACTACTTCACAACACTAATAAAATTGATTTTTTGTAGAAAGAGTAGCGCTACATGAAGAACTTTGAATCCCTATATTCTTGACTTTCTAAACAGTTCTTTTGAATTTTTCATGTACTGTGATTTCTTCTGCAATTATAACAACATTAAAAAAAGCTATTTAAATGAATTAGTACCAGATTCCTTTTCAAACACTAGAAAATGTGATCTATTTTAATGTGTAAACAAGGGTCTGAAGCACACTGAATGACTTTCCAACTGTACCTAACAATGTTTTCATAGTAATATTCTTCTTGTTGACCTTTTCTTTTCCTAAAAAATATTTCTTCAGGCAGAACTAACAGTATAATGAGCAATTCAAAGCTTGAAAAAGCTATTAAAAATATGGTATACTCATATTACCTATATATTAAAAGAACAACACTAAATTACTTTAAGTATTCAGCTCAAGAAATGCTTTAAACCATGTAAGCATTCCTAACTTTTTTTTTTTCTAGGGTCTACTCTACCAGCATCTGAGTCCTTCTGTTTTCCTACACAGCACAGTTTTGTATACACTGATGTTCATAAATCTGTCATCCCTAGACCTTCATTTTAATTCTCCTGCTGCTTGCAAAAGACAGAATTTGCACCTCTCTCATTTGAAGAGGGTGACTTAATCACCAAGCAGTGATGTATTCTGATTGTCTTTGCCCATCACCTTTTCATTTGAAGCTGAGCCACTCTGAACATACAAGCAGGAGCCTTAGCATTAAATTACAGAAAAAGGGACCTTGATTCTAGTCTAGTGATTAGGGCACTTGAAATTGAAGCTCATTCATTTAAAGCAGGTGTCCAAGTGACACTTCTCTCCCACTGTACGTGGCTATTTTTAACAGTGATTCATTTACCCAAGGACATTTTGTTCTTCCATTCACATAATGGAAAACTTTAAAAATGTCTAGGCATCCAGTCAGAATGGTACAGGTTCATGGTAGTCTCATGATATTGCTAGGTCAGAACACTAAAAAAACTGGCGTGCATTCCTTTGTTCTTCACAGAGTTTATCCTTTCACTATAAATTTAGCTATTCCATCTACAAATAGACCCTGGAACTCATTAATTTTTCCTAAAGAACAAGACTGACACATAAGACATGGAAGTGCACTCTGCCTAAAAAAAGGCAGCAGTCCCTACCAGTCACTGCTGAAATACAAGCTTATATTTCTATGTCAAAAAATATCCTCTAGGACAGCAAGTACAGGTCACAGCTCCTGTCTCCAATATCAACAACCACTTACAATCAGCATCAGGTAAAGTAGTTTGTCTCAAGCAGAAAAAGGCAACTACACTCCCTGAACTGCCCTCAGTCTTCCTCAGATCCTTGGAAACAAAGAAGTTCCCTAAATTTGTTGGCTGGACATTTCTTTCCCAGAGGTCCTCTCTCCAGTGCAGGCAGTATTATAGATATTGAACATGGTGTGTCTGCGTGGCACAGATACATTACATGGGTTCATTGGTCTGGCAAGAGTCTATCATCCAATAATAAAAAGATATCTTTGTGGAATGAAAGCAGCAGCTGTGAGTAGGCTGTTTAGCAGATAACTCACAGCATTCATACAGTATCAGGCAGAGACCAATGGATTTAAGAAAGCAGTATGTGTATGTATAATTTTTTGTAGCTCCAGGAGAAAATTGCAGAGTATAATACCAGGGAAGGAAAAAAGCAGCAGGAGAGAGTCCTAATGCAAATGCAGCACTTTTTCAGTTGGAAAATGTGAAAGATGCAAAATATCCTGACTAGGTTGAGCTTTCAAGAGTGAAAAATACAAAAAGGGCAAATATGACAAGGTGACAAAAAGGTATTAACTAACATCTTTTGCTCTGAAAAAAAAAAAACAAAACCCACACACACACACAAAAAAACAAACAAAAAAACCCACAAAACAAACAAACAAAAAAACCACAAAACCAAAACAAACAAAAACCCACAAAACCCAAAACAAACAAACAAAAAAACCCACCAAAAAACAAACAAACAAAAAAACAAACAACAACAGAAATAGATAAACCAAACCAAATCAAAACAAAAAAGATGATGGAATCATAGAATATCCCGTTTTGGAAGGGACCCAAAAAGATCATAGAAGTCCAACTCCTGGCCCTGCAAAGAATAGCCCCAAGAATCACACCATGTGCCTGAGAACATTGCTCAAATTTTTCTTGAATTCTGGAAGACTTGGTGCTGTGACCACTTCACAGGGGAGCCTGTTCCAGTGCCCAAGCACTCTCTATGGAAAGAAAAGTTTGTGTGCCCTCATCAACCCTAGAGCAGCATACTTTATCCACAGTTCATAATGTTTGCTACTGTACCTTCAGTGATGCCCATGTGCTCTTAAGATTCCAGTACTTTGAAACTTTTTTTTCATTCTGGGACACTGTAAAATCCTGTAAGAGCTGTGATGCAGTTCCAACAGGCTGGCAGTTTCATGCTTTTGTATTCTTACATCATTTCCTAATGATGTGATTCTAATGTTCTCCAGTCTAAACACCTTCTGCCCACTCAGCTAACCCCTCCTTGTTAGCCTAGATTTGGGTGCTCTATGACACCCTGCTGACACCCTACACCCTTAAGCTGCCAATCCTTTCCATAGCTATTCCCCCATACTGTCTCTAATTTTCCATTTTTACAATTTACCTTCAGTCTCTATGTTTACATTTGCTCCACAGTTATCTAGTCTTTTCCTCCTCTTTCCCTCTATTTCTAGTCATATTGGTGCCTACTCCAAACTCAGGCAGAAAAGTCATGGATTTTTGTACATTACACTGGGAAAGAACAAAAATGAGATTTTGACTTTACAGTTCACTCAAGGAGCACTGCTCTTGTCAGAGGAAAGGAACCGGTGCTTCTGTGCTGATAAAAGCCTTACAATTTTGGTTAATGAATTTTGAATTTGAATGAATGGAAAACAAACAAACAAACAAAAAACCAAAAACCCCACAAAAAGAACAAAAGGAAATCCCTTCCATTTGTTTTCTTGACTAATAATCTCAGTAGAGTACTACTGGAAAGGTGGTTTGTTCTTTGACTGTTGCTGCCATACACTAGCAAATTTTAGCCGCCCGCAGTTCAGTTGAAATCCTTGAAACTGTGGATAGCATTTACCAGGCTTTTCCACCCGTCAGAAAAGGAGATTAACTACCAGACTGTGCAGTCTAGAAATACGATGGCCTCTAATCACTAGACCCCACTGCCTTTTGGATGACTTAGCAATTCAGGCCCCTAAGTTTGTCAAGGATTGTCTTGACTGCGGATCTTTTTAAGCTGTGACTGTAAAAATTTCTGGAGGTCAGGAGAGGGTCAAGAGGGCCGTGTCCTTCAGAAGAACACCGATCCTGCAGTTCCTTATTTCCTGTAAGTTAGCAAAGTTTCATTTTGCTTCTGCCTAATCTTGATTCTGCAGTGGAAGGCCTTAATCATATATGGTAATGGTCTAATAAAACTAAATAGTATGTAAGCAACGAAAATGTCAGCCAAAGAAGAATGAAAGAGTGTAACACCACAGAAGAAGAAGAAGAAGGAGAAGGAGAAGAAGGAGAAGGAGAAGGAGAAGGAGAAGGAGAAGGAGAAGGAGAAGGAGAAGAAAGAGAAAGAGAAGAAGGAGAAGGAGAAGAAGAAGGAGAAGGAGAAGAAGGAGAAGAAGAAGGAGAAGAAGAAGGAGAAGACTTTGGTGGACCTAAGAATGAGGAGGAAAACAATACTGCCTTCACCGTCTAACTCCTAAATTGAAAACAGATAGAAGGATGAAGTAGTTACAAGTTGCACAGGTTTTGAAGAGGTAAGTACCAAGAAAAAGGATTGAAGAAAGTAGCCAAATTTTAACACTTTCCCAAACTTATCTCACCTATTGCAACGTCAGGAACATAATATTGGGCTAGATTGGTCAGACTGGTCAGACTCCAAAACATTCCCAATGTCTTTCTGTAGAAGTCTAAGGCTTTCAAGGATGATTTCACTCAAAGCCTTGAAATGTGTAAAAAAGTAGAAACAAAATTAGTTGATTGTGTAAAGCATGAACTGTTAGGCATTCCTAGCTTATTAGACAAAGTTCTGCTATTGGCATAATCAGAGAAATAAATTTGTGAATCTTCAGGAAATCTGTGTGCCAGATTCTCAGTAGTGTGAAGACTGGATTACCCCTTTAAACAATGCTAAAGGAGTCGTTGAGCAGATGTGGTGCAGAATTACAGACCTGCGGCAGAATTTACCTATGCGCCTGCAGAGCCTGTTTGGTGTTTAGATATTCACCTTCCTTGACAGAGTATCACTCATTTTTCAGGATGAAGAGTGTACAAATGGCAAAGCTGTGAAAGATGAACAACTGATCTTATATGTAAAAAAACTCCCTGAGTAATTCAGCAAATGTATATTAAGAATTCAAACTCTGTCTAATAACCATCACTAGAAATGATTGGCAGAGTTTTAGAACCATATACTTATGCTTAACATATGTAATAGTAATTAATTATTTTGAGCAAATAATTGTATCTTAATTGAATAAACATAATAAATGTGGTTATAACAGCATTTTCTTTAACTGAATTCAACAACATCTGTATTTATTGGTTTAATGAAATTTAGATGTAGGTTAAAATCTGCGTAGTGGGTTTCTGCGGCTAGGTTTTGGTTGTGGAGTAAGGCTACAGAGATGACTCTTGTTGAAAGCTGCTAGAAGCTTCCCTTGCCTAGGCCAGCCAGCTCCAGGATGGGCTTCCTGCTGCTGGCCAAGGCCGCTGTAGTCATTCATGCTGGAGAGGTCTGGGAGGACTGTCTCTTGTGGAAGGGACCCCAGAGGAGCAGGAGAAGGACTCCTCTCTCTGATCAGCGGCAGAAACAACTGACTGTAACCCCCATTCCCCATCCTCTTGCATGGCTTTGGGGAGGAGGGAGAACATGGAAGAAAGGAGGGGTGAGGAGAAGGTGTTTCTATGATTATTTTACTTCTCACTCTTTTGCTCTGATCCTGTTAGTAATAAATTTAATTAATATTCCTACTTTGAGTCTGTTTTGCCTGTGAAGGTGATCAGTAGGTGACCCCTCTCAGTTCTTATCTAGACTCATGAATCCACTGGGGTTTCTTTCTCTCCAGTTGCAAGGAGGAGTCAGAGAGAAGAGCTTTAGTGGGTACCTGGCATCCAGCCAGGGTCAACCCACTTCAGTCTTTCATCTGATGGCTAAATTATTAAGAGGAATAACTATTTAATAATTTAAATATATTAATAATGTTTTTGGCAGTAAAATATATTTTTCTACTGAAATTTGATAAAAAGTATATTTGTTCATGATTGTCCCAGATGTGACACAAGCAAATATTTTCTTGAAAAATTTCTATAATTACATAATGTTTTTTTTCTCAGATGCTTCTATGCAATGATCACAAGCAACACCTCAGAGATTCCTTTTTCCTTATTTTAGAAGTTCCAGTCTGTGGTTAACCTTTAACTTCTGTAAAGGGATTTTTTAATTAATTTTTTAAATTAATAATTTAATTTTCTTGATATATAGTTGACAATTAACCCAATTTGTCATGTTAGATGCTTGACTGTTGATTAGAATGTTGATTAGGTGTTTGATTGGTGATTCAGATACCTCAGTCATTTTCATGCTTTAAAAGAATTTACACATAAAAAGAGACATCTGACAAAGTTGTTAGAATACATCCATATTCTAATAGACCTTTAATAATTGCAGTGATTCAGTGACAAACTAATTATATAACTCGATATAGAATGCAGCCATTGTTTAATTTCTTCTAAATCTATTCAGCACCTTCCTGAAACTACACAACTTTTTTTTTTTTTTAGTTTAATTTCTTTCATGTAAAAGTCTGGTAGCAGAAATTAGGGATGAATATATTTTCTGTTAGAAAAAATATATTTCCATCCTATTTTCCCCCTCTTAGACTTCTACAATATGTTCTACATAAAGCATAGATTATTTTCTGTGGTCATTCAAAAAATATATTCATTTCACAGAGTTCCAGCACGTAATGCCCCACTGCAAGTATTGTGTAACCTCATTAAGATCAACAATGCTATGAAACCAATAGCAGTTAATGAAGCAAAGATGTTTATCAAACACCTTTTTTTTTCCCCCAGCAAGTGCAGATCTGTATGCAACATGCATAGATATTACAAATATTGATAAAATACCCCTAAGTAAGATCATGCAGAAGAATATTGTCTTCCCATGTCTATCACTTCCAGCAAAACCAAAATACTGCTGCTTCTTTAGACCTTTAGGAAGATATGCATTTGTATCTGGTATTTTACCATGTATACATGACAAAACTATTCTCTGGAGAAATGGTGTGGGAAAACAACTGCATCTTGCCATGAATAGGACTGAAAACATTTGATATTTGACATTTATGAAGTGAGATCATAATCTTTTCAGCATATGCCAGACTATAATTTAGACCTTTTAAAACCAATTGTCAGCTGCTGTCTATTTAAGCAGACTGGAATACCTTGTAGAAGAAAAAGGATAACACCGGTGTATTTTTATGCAGAAGAAGCACCATAATTTTGTTTTATGTTTTTACACACTCAAAAAGCCTTATACACTGGAACATTTCTTCAGAAAAAATACAAATAATCATGGTGTAATAAGCATTAAGTTATTTTCCCAGGAGATTATTGGAAGGGAATTTACTCTTGATGTTATTTAAAATGACTTAAAAAAATTCAGAAAAAGAGTTTTTAGTGTATTAGTTTCTCTGCTAAAAAGAGGTTGTTTTTTTAAACCATATCCTGCAAGATTATGAACTTGAGCCACAAAGCGGTACTGGAGTCTCTCTCAACATCTACAAAAATCAAGTGACAGTGGTTTACAATCTGATCTACTTGGGTTAATTATAGTTGCCCTCTTGTATATGATAAGAAAAGCACAACAAATGAAAGAATTCATAGTCTTGTTTGTTGTTAAGGGAATTAGGAAGAATAAGGTTAACAACATTCCAGAAACAGCAGGATCATAATAATGTCATGCAAAAAAGACTAAGTGATGAAGAAGTTGGTTTATCAGAAAAGGAATCTCTATCTTTTAAATATGTATGAAGATTTAAACAGACAATTTTCTATAATTTACTTACCTGCTGCATCTTATCATTATATCTTCCTGGATAAAGAGAGGAGCATGAATTATGGAGATTCTTGATTGTGTTATCAAGCACTCTTGTACTTTGATAATGACTGCTCTTTGGAAGTAGTGCCAGACAAATTTCCCCATCAAACTTAAAATTTGTTAGAGGAATAAATGGAAAACTTTACAAATAGAGGAATACTGTTTTTTAAGGAAAAAAAAAAAGTATAAATTTATAGTTTATATGTATTAAGAATTCTTTTTAAAAATTGTACTTAGTAAAAGTTGTTTTCACAAAACTACATTTAGTAGTTTGAATTTTTTTGACAATAATCAAGATTTGTACCTTGGCTTTGGCATTCAAAAGGCATCAGTCACTTTTACTGGGAGCAATAAACACTATTTTACAGTTTTCTCAATGCCTGAGGAATGCTGAACCTCGTACCTCAGCTAAAGCACCCAGAATGCAACTACATTTCTGATGCTATAGGACTTTGAAATAAATTGGTCTCAACCACTCTTCTTACCCCAAAAGTGAAAAGAAAGAGAATAGAAGGAGTTTGCCTGATATCTGACAGGAGCAAAAATTGGATTCTTAATTGGATTTTTTCTTGAGGGGAAATTAAATTAGATACAGTGTTTAAGAAGACACTAGTTATTTCCACCAAAATTTCTCTTACTAGCATACTGAAGCTGAAGAGCCCTCTGCAGAAATATAAGTTCCATTTACCCATGGTCTGTGAAAGCCAGGGGTTTTTGTATTAATTCTATTGTCATTATTTTTGTTTTTAATATCTAAGGATTTTACTGGTTTTCATTCACTGAAAAGAAAGAAGAGAAGAGAATCACAGAAAGAGGGGAAGAATGGAAAATATGTATTATAGAAGGATGGGAAAAAAAAAAAAAAAGAAAGAATTGGCTGGACTTGTCTCTGCTTGGCTAGTGTGATTCTACAGTCTTAGGATAAAGAACTACAGTTCAAAGAAAGACATCCCAGATTTTAGCCCTGGATCCCAGTTGCCATTACTTTGGTCATTCATTCTGAAAATGGAAAAGCTAACCAACAAACAAACCCAATAAAATTATGTTTGATATGTCCTGGTTTAGCCTTTGATGTCAGTCCAACATTTCCTTTCATGTGCTACTTATTCTTTAAGACAAGAAGTGACAGTCTCAGAGTAGCAAAGAATTTCAACTTATATGCAACCTTAGGAATCTTACTTGGACCTTATCCTTCTTGCTTAGAAATCAATAATAGATAAGAATTTTTCTGTTCATTTTAAATGTCAATGGTCAAGAACCTGAATATGTAATATGTAATACATACTTACATCCAACTTTTGCTTGTAGATGTGTTAGAGATACATATACACAGTTGTTTTAGCTTTTGCACTTGTTTAAAAAATCTAATAAAAATTTCACCAGCTGTAACTGATGACAAATACAGACAATAAAAAAGCTATTCATATCTTCTACATAACCTTTGCCACAAAATATGAATTCAGAAATGTTACTTTAACATGCATATAGATTTGGAACATAAAGTAGCATAAAATCACCTAATGAGTCACTCAATTTTTCTATCGGGTTGGAAATAGCCAGTTTCTGGAACACCAACCTTTACATGATGATAATGATGAGGAGGAGGAGGATAAGAACTGTGACAATCCAATACCTTGAAGACTATTGGGAATAGATCCCATATGTTTTCTGGATATATTACTCTTTAGCAGAAAGCTTCTTAACAATCCTGAAAGTGTGCTGGACTCACACATAGTTCGAGTGGGTAATCTGTCTGTCCGTCTGTCTGTCTATCTATCTATCTATCTGTCTGTCTATCTGTCTGTCTGTCTATCTGTAATCTCTCTGTCTATCTATCTATCTATCTATCTATCTATCTATCTATCTATCTATCTATCTATCTATCTATCTATCTATCTATCTATCTATCTATCTATCTAATTTCCTTTTTATAAATAAAATAGTGCAAATATTATCAACATTTTATCATCATTTTAGAAAGAGGTAATTATGAGCCATACAAAAATCTTTAGCAAATCCGACTGCATTTTAATAGACTGGAAGCCTTTATTTCACTCTATTATTTATCTAAACGTTTCCTGATACCTACATGAGACACAGTATGCATAAGTACTTCTGATGGCTTTGGTATTACACAGGACTTAAAACATACGCTACAGGCATTAATTGCAAAAAAAGCTACTTAAAATAAACTATCCAAATTGAGCTTGTCTTTGATTATAGTGGTGTGTGTGTCTGATTATGGGGGGAGGTTGGGAGTGTTTATATGTGTATGTATATGAATTCTAATTTATTGTAAGTAGTTCCTAAAAATATATATTATAAAAGTCATCATGCTGAAAAGAGTAATATGGAATGAGGACAATAGAATGATAACACCTCATAAAGGAAGTGTTTTAAGTTTAAGAACTTCAAGAACTTTGAGGATATGAGCAGCCTGTTAATATAAACAGAATTAATCCAGTGAAAAGCTAAACAAGTCCTTTGAAATTAATGCTAAAATGCTTCATTTGCATAGATTATAGACACTTCTAAAACTTTCTTGGGAAAAAAGCTGCTTCAGGAAATGAAAATATCTACAAACCAAATGGAGACACTGGAACAGACTCTTGGCTTCTCCAAGAGTAACACAATTTGTGGCTGATGAGAAACATGTATATTGTGTAACTCTGACACTTTTGCTTTGGAGGTGATTTTGACGAGTGATTTTGTCGTGAACAAATCTTTCACAGGAGATTTACATGATACAAGATCTAAACGAAAATGTAGTTGGTGAATATGAGCTGAGCACAGTAGTTAAACTTACTGAGCTCAAGTAGTTGTGTGACAATGAACTTAGTGTGTCTAAAAGTCTTTTTCTCCAGGACCTTAATGGAAGACACTTTTCATTGACAGGTGTGAGGAAACTTTGTATAGCAGTTAATGTCAATCATTTCCAGATTTAAGCTACCTTTGTAGGACAAGAAGGTACCATTCTGATTATTCATGTCAACTTAATGAAAAATGCTATCCATCACTTTAAAGACAACATTTGATGGAAAATTGATGAAAACTTATCAGTCTTTACTGAGCTGATATAGAAAAAAATCCTAAATGAAGCAAAAATATCTGTTTTTCAATTTGAACTTTACTAACTTCAACTTGTCCTTTTTTTCAATTTACTGGGTAACATTTTTTAACATCAGAGTTGACATTTTATTCTATAAAAATAATCATAACCTGTGAAAAATATGCTTCGACATTCTGTTTATGTCATTTTAGTTACTCATTCTTTCATTGCAAGGCATACTTTCAAGACCACAAAAACCTGTATCTGGCTGCAGATGCATATTTAAGGATATACATGTGCCATCTACATATGTTTGTAGGTATGCACACATTCTATGATATAATAAATTTTTTTTCAGAGCTCTTTTCAAAGTGTCAGTATCAGGATTAGGCTTAGAATTGAAAGAGGTGTATTAAAAAAATTACAAAGGGGCTGTAAATACTTTATTTTTAAAGTTAATTGATTTTCCTCAGCATGTGAGAAGATGATGTACAATTTTGTGTGTATCAAACTTCGGGAACATTTCAAAGTCTACTAACTTATGTTTCAAAAATTCTGTAGCTAACTGTCTAAAATTGGATGTTATGTGAAAAATTTATGCACCTAGAATCACAGACGAACATGGAAACATTACGTCTGGACTCTTCACATTTAAATGTTTCTTATGTAAAGCAAGGAATCAACAACCTTTTACCTACTGAAATTAAAAAAAAAAAAAATGGAAGAAGTAGCACTAAAAGGTAAATTAGGACTTGATTCAGAAAGGCGCATAGAAGCTCTAGGCTTTGGTTTCTCTCTCCACAAGTTTAAAAGTTAACTCTTTACCATCTTTGTGATCATGAAAACTACTAGCTTTACAAAGACATCTTCTCTCTTTTTCAGGGTTCTCATTTCCCAGTTTCCTGTAACTGTACTGTGCATTCATCCCAAACTCTTTTGATACAGGTCATTTCAAGATGTGATCTGTTGGGATGGTGACTCTGCAAGCCTGGTACTTGCTACCTTTGGTAACACAGGCATAAAACGGTTTCTGGCTACCACCCCAAGATTAATTCTGTCAATTATTTCCATGACTCCCTTAACGCATTGGAATGTGCAATTTCTGCTGGTTAAATCCACTTCCAATGATAATTATTAGACTGGATGTTTTCCACCCAGGTTTAGACACCTATAAGTTAGATGTCTAGTTTAGCTGTTCTGTATAGTCAGTGACAAAAAAAAGTTTTTACTTTGAATGTTATGAACTATCATCTGATAAATTTTTCCTGTTTTGGTCACTTTTATATCTTACAAAACCATATAAGCATAACAAAAATTTCAGAAAGGGCCAAAAGTAGTGCAACTACTTAGTGATTATAGACACACAAGCGTTGGAAAACCTATTCTGTCACTGCAGTCTTGCTAAGTCATTATAGGACAGAACCAAAAAACCATTGTTAAATATGTGTAATAAGTTCACTTATGCAAATCAGCTTTCTGAGCTCTCATCTATGTTCCATCTATTTTCAAAAAGGTAACCTGAGGAAAGCCAAGGAACAATTAATTTTAAGCTAAGCTTGGGAACTACCTTGATAATTCACCCAAATCAATAAGCAGTCAAATAAGTAGATTTGATCCAGACATATAAATGACATATTTTGAGATATTATGAAAACACAAGACAAATATTTAAATATTCAGGGACCATAAATTCAAGTATAACTTCAGGAAGATTTCAGTTTCTTTCCTATAAACCCTAGATTCCAAGAGTGGTTCATCATACAATACCTAATCAAAATATCATTAATGCACAGGTCTCTATTGCACTGGCACACAAAATGCATTTATAAAAAAATGGATAAGGAACAAAAAACAACTGAGCACATTTTTTTTTTATTTTTTTTTTTTTATTTGGATATCTTTCTTTTGTTGGTTTTTGGGAGAAAAATTACCTGAGAACACTTCAGCATAAATATTCTTTTCTGCTTAGTTACTCACAGGAAGAAAATTATAATTTAACCAATGAAGCAGCCTTACAGAAATTATCCTTGTTGGTATCCAAAAAAAAGCAATATTGATGACAATCTAGTTCTTTGGTGTTTGTTTTGTCATAATGCCTTTTCAGAGTGAGTAAACATCTTAAACAGTGAACTGACATACTCTCTCTGTCTTCGTTATGCCAACTGTTCACAGAATCACAGAATACGCCGAGTTGGAAGGGGCCCACAAGGATCATCAAGTCCAACCCTTAGCCCTGCACAAGATCATTCCCAGGAGTCACACCATGTGCCTGAGAGTATCATCCATATTGTTCTTGAACTCTGTCAGGTTTTGTACTGTGATCACCTCCCTGGGGAGCCTCTTCCAGTGCCCAACCACCCTCTGGGTGAAGAACCTATTTCTAATATCTGATAAACCTCCCCTGACAAAACTTCAGGCCATTCCCTCAGGTTCTGTCACTGGTCACCACAGTGGCCCTCACTTCCCCTCACGTGGAAGTTGTAACTGCAATGAGGTCTCCCCTCTGTCTCCTCTTCTCTAGGCTGAACAGACCAAGTGAGCCAATTGCTCACCCACCGTATGATGTGTTTATCCAGCTGTGTGCTGGGCAGTTTGTCTAGAAGGATCCTGGGAGAGACACCATCAAAAACTTTACTGAAATCCATAAAGATCTAAAACCACTGAAAATATGTTAGTAAAAATCTCAGGATATCATGTCATTTTTACCAACATACACAAGATGTAATGATTATAACTGGTAGTGATATTTTCAGGTTTTATTTTTAGTTTCCTTACCATTGCCAACAACAGCCCCAGCATCAGTTACCTATTTATGACAAGTTCCATAGTACTATTATGGTTGTTGCAGAAAAACCCAAATCCTTGACAATAATACCGCAGTATTAATTAATTCAATTTTAATTTCCTGTATAAGATCATTCTAATATGTGTGGATAAGCCATTGACAGCTTTCATATGACATTTGAATATCCCATTACATAAAAAGAAAAAAATAATAATCTGGGGACAGCTTATGAAACTGATAAGGTCAGTGATAAGGCTTCTTCTAACTTCAAAAACATTTGACGATTTGTAGTATACCAATGATGCACCTGCTTAATATTTTGGTTTAGGTTTTGATATAATATTCTGTCATATCTCATTTTATCTACGTATCGGATAACTACATCAAAACAATGTTTATTTTCTTTCACTGTGCCTATTTAAAGACACATTAAGGGCAATATGTAGATCCATTGTAGCTATTGATGGTGAAGAGTCAAATACAACGAAGGCTGAATTTCACTGTCCTAGAGTTTGTTAGAAAGAAGCAAAGCTTAAGATTGCATGAAGGATGTAATTTCGTATCACAGTCTGCACTGGAGGATGTTCAGTGCCAGGGCTTGGGACAACAACAGCAGCAAGTTCCATTCAGCTTTCAGAGGGGCTTTAAGTTTGTCAAAGCTTTTCTTAATTTTGCAGCTTTCCTCCAAGCCAGTTTTTCCATGTATAGCATCATTACCAGAAGACCAGTTAAGTCTATGATTATAATTTTCTTCAGCCTTTTTGTTTTGTTTTATTTCTATATTTTTAAATATTACCCCTCATAGCTGCTATTGTATTCATACTAACACATAAATAAATTATCTTAAGTGAACTTTTCTTTTGCATTCAGGACTTCATAGAGTTCAGGCATTTTTTTTATTTTTTTTAATTGTTTTTTTTTCAATTGCCTTCTTCCCCCTCACTGTTAATCAGATTCTTGTACTTTCCCAAAATCTCAGTCGGACTTATGCAGTGTATTCCCCTATCAAGTATACTCTGTGGGGATGTGAAGGTTTTCTACTACAAGCTGGACTACTCCTGGGAAAATTACTAATACCCAGCCCTCATCTAAAAAGTAAGATGGGAGGGAAATCTGAACATATTGGTACTTGATGAAAGCTAATAAAGGTTCTTTTGGAAGGAATGCAATCTTACTCCTTATTTATTTGTAATGTTAAAGAGAAACAAGTAAAGAGAGATTGCAGGTCATTTAGATTTTTGTTACATGCAGGAACTATAACCTAGGACATAGTCAATATAAATCTGTGAATGTAATAGCCTTGCAGTCAATTTTCCACTGTTTTCTAAAAAGGTTGGTAACACATATGCTATTTAATGAAGAACAAATCAGATGGGAAGGAGGTGGAGCTGTGCAATAAAAGAACAAAAGCACCATGACAATAGTCATTCTTTTGTATAACTGCTCAAAGAAATACACTTGTCAAATCTGTGGCAACATGTGACTGAACAAACCAGTAGTTTCATACGTGAAAGCCATGTGCAGTTTTAGTAAGGTAATCTTTAGTGAATCAAAATAGTGGCTCTAAAGCTTGCTAATTGTTTAAGAAACAGATACACAGTGTATGCATTAAGGCTTATTTCTCATTATCAATTTTGTTATGCTTAAGGAAAATTCCTAAATAAATTCTAGCCTAAAAGAAACAGAGTATTATCTAAAAAATAGTTCTTCAGTGGTTGTTAGGGGGTGCTTAAAAGTGTATTTTTTGCTGCATGAAATATAGCTAAATGTGAAATTTTGTAAGAAGCTTTTTCAAAAGTAAAAATAAATATTCTGGTCTGTCTAGTTGGTGCCTAAATTTTGTCTGCTTACATTACCAGATATCCTAAGCAACAGTAGGATTGTCTTCACACAGTTTTAATTTCTCTGTAAGTTCTTGTCATAGCAATCTTGCATAGGATGTCAAATTGTGTTGTGGCACAAACTGATGTAAAGGGGTTCATTTCTTTTCCTAGTACATAAAAAAATAAAGTCAATTCTAAAACTAAGCAATTAGTTGAGATTAGCTATCTTTAAATGGTTAAGCTTTGGGAAGAGGAACATATTTTCACATATGCTTAGCTGTAGGATCTCTTTCATCACATAGTAAGTGCCTAAGAATTGATCTGTAGTTATTTTTTATTTAGTTCTCTGTGTTTAATAAAGGAACCCAGGGAAAAAAAAAAATCACCCATTTTTGTCTTTTTCTGTAAGTGAAAATAATAATTGCATCTATAGTAAGTGTGACAAACTTTAAGTATCTTAACATGGAGTGTTCATACTTAAGTAAGATATAGTCCATTCTCATATTAAGCTTACTTTCTGGGACACCATATCTATTCTCACTGTGCTAAAGGGGCACGAAAGTGTAACCACTGATCTGTGGCTTACACTGTTAGCAAACACTTAAAACTAAGAATTAAGTTCTGCTCTAAATTGCCTATATTGTCAGCAGAGAGGGGTAAATACAGTTTTAAGCCTCCAAAAGAAAAAAAATCTCTTAAATTTTGGTAAGAAATTAAGGT
The DNA here is from genome assembly GCA_013399855.1 of Oxyruncus cristatus. Classification (NCBI taxonomy): domain Eukaryota; kingdom Metazoa; phylum Chordata; class Aves; order Passeriformes; family Cotingidae; genus Oxyruncus; species Oxyruncus cristatus. Next base: position 379,846 of record VXAY01007339.1, read on the forward strand.
GAATGTCATTCTCCCAATGAAATTTTCTTAAATGCACTCATTGATTTATTAGTGAAGATCAAGGAAACTTTTAAAAACAATAAAATTTTAAAAGACAGCTGCAGTTTTCCTAAACTCTGAAATATATTACTTATACAGAATTGTAAATTACAAGTTCTCTCATTTATTCCTTCTCTTACACAACAAAAGAATGTCCAAAAGACTGCTTTCACTTTCATTATGCAAATATGTGACATCCTAACAGTGCAAGACAGTATGTTTTCTGCTCTCAGAGGTTTCAAGGAACAATATATATTCCTTCACTGTTTGTTTGTTTGTTTTTGGTTTTTTCCACAACTTCTTGCTTTTTGCCTTAGTTTAAAAAGAAATGCTAGTTTTGAATATGCAGTGATTTGACTGGGCAGATATTTGAGAAAGATATTTCAATCCCTGTTCTGCCTGATTGAACTGAAAAATGTACATCTCACAGTCCTTCTACAGTGTTATAAGTTTATGTTTTCTCAGATATAATTCTGGAGATGAAAGCTAATACATAGATTATAAACATTGTCATATTTATTTAATTGTTATTTGTCTAGTCTTTTTGATGGAAAATTATGGTTTTGCTGGAGACTTTTTGACCTGTTGGAGAGTTTCCTCACTCTATCACTTGGCTAGGAATTCTCACAGATGATGAAGAAGTTAGGCAAAACAAAGAGCACACAAATGTTATTCATTATGACTGGGAATTTTGATGCCATTTTTCTCTCTATTCTTCTCCTTAATTCCACTTATTGTTTTTTTTCTGCTTATTTATCCAAATACAACAATAACTGTTTTGTTTTCCAAGTTACTCTGAAAATTATAGAATCATAGCATATCTTGAGTTGGAAAGGATTGACAAGGACCATTGACTCCAACCCTTAGCCCTGCACAGGACACCCAAACAGTCACAGCATGTGGCTGAGAGAATTGTCCAAATGCTTCTTGAAGTCCATCAGACTTGGTGTTGTGACCATTTCTCTGGGGAACCTGTTCCAACTCCCAACCACACTTTGTGTGAAGAACTTTTTCCTAAGCTTCCTAAGACACTGTTTGACCTTACCCCAGCTTTAGCTATTTTTTTAATTCTTTTAATTGTTTTTTTTTAGTTGCTTAAAAGAAAATATTCACTTAGAAGTGTTACATCTGCATGCTGACATCGAACAGCCCAGCAGTGAAAAGATCTAGGTAGAGTAATTGTGCTACTCATCCAGGATAGATGTTTTGCAGGCTCAGTCAGAGCTGAATGATTCAAAATGGTGCCCCTCTAATTCTTGGCTAACCTATGATATTGCAGCTGCAGGTATTTTTTTCCTGAATTATAACTGTAGTTTCACATTCTCAGATTCATCATAAAACCATAAAGAAACAATAAATGTTTCCATTTTTCTAAAGAAAAGAAGATTTTCATTCTTGTTTTTTTGTCATCAACTTCCTAGTAATAACGTAACACTCCATTATACAGCATTTCTCACAGCCATGGGCTAAGGCCAGAATAGAACAGGAAGATGAAGCAGAGAAACTAGTCATTCATGACCTCATGACCTTAACACAGCGGTCTGGGTCAAAATGATACTGAGAATAAAGGCAGAAAAAAAAAAAAGAAAAAAGAAAAAAGAAAAAAAACCCTCATAAATAAAGAAATTACTTAGTATCTGCTGAAGCATGAACACTTAATAAAGGAATAAAGGAATAAAATGTGTCTCAGAAAGAATAAACTCAGACTTGAGACCTACATGATTTCACTTTCGGGAAACTAACAATTTGACTGGTTGCCATGACCTGTTGGACTGAAGATCACTGTGGTGACACAGCCAAGGGCAAGGCTCTAGGTAATGGGAACAATTTGAGGAACATTAGGGACCTCCCCTAAGTCTTGATTTGGAGCCAAAAATTTGCATGTGTTCTTCTGCTTTACTTTTGATCCTTTACGAACATTTGTACCTGGTTCTCATTGATCATAGCTTCTCCACTCTCTTATCCTAATTTTTCTTTCAACAATGCTAATGTGATAGGTAACTGAAGACTTTTCAACCCACAGAATTACTTTGATGTCTCCTGCTATAATATTCCCTTTGCTACATATCTTAATACCAAGCGAATTTCACAGGGTGATATAGAAAAGAGAAATCCCATAGTCTATGAAACAGGGCTGAAAGGGACCCACCTCAAGTGTATGCACAGACATAGGGAAAGATGTATAGGATGGCATAACAGGGTAAGCTCTCATACCTTCTCTGCAAAATGAGCACAGCTGGAATACTTATATATTAATGCCTGTGAACAGGGAACAAACAGGAGGAAGTAGAGGTCTGCCAGCAGTTGCAGGGCTATGGTCTCATTTGGATGACAGAAACAAGGTCACACAACTGAAGTGGTGCAGTGGGTAGGCTCTTCTGAAAGGACAGCTTGTGATGGTGAAGCAGGAGAGTTACCATTAATATGAGAGGAATATATGGAGCTCTGTCTGTGGTCTGTGGTCGCATGAGGACCACAGTTGAGAGCTTATGGGTCAGGATTACTGGTAAGACCAGCATGAGTGATAATGTAGCCTGCTGCACTTCACATCATAAGAAAGAAGTAGCTGAAATCTTATTCAGACAATAGAAGAAGCCTTATGTTCCAAGACCGTGGTGCTCACAAGTGACTTTAGGATGTCCGTGTCTGCTGGAAGAGCAACACCAGGGCACAAGCAACCCAGATTTCTGGATGACAGCTTCCTGGCACGGGTGATTGAGAAGCCAGTGATAGGTGATGCTCTCAGAAACCTGACACTTATAAACAAGGAAGAACTGGTTGTGGTCAGCCTTGCCCTCTTTAACTGTGAGGTGGTGAAGTTCAGGCTCCTGAGAGGAAAAAGCAAGGAATATAGTAGGATCCCAACCCTGGCTTTCTGTAGAGTACATTCTGGCCCCTTCAGAGATCTGCTTGGAAGAATCACAGGAAAGAGGGCTCTGGCAAGAAGAGTGGTCTACAAGAGCAGTAGCAGATGTAAGAAAGTCATCAAGAAACGCTCATCAGAGAAACTGAAACGAAGGAACAAGATAGTACATAGCCATAGGAAGTAGTTTTTTTAGAAAATTAATTTTGATAGCAGGGAAAGACAGAATGCAACTGTAAACTGGTGGAGCATACTTTACTTGTGTGACATGACATTTTGACAATTAGAATGCAGGAGGGCTCTTCAGAGGGACCTGGACGAGCTGGAGAGCTGGGCTGATTCCAACGGGATGAGGTTCAACAAGGCCAAGTGCCGGGTCCTGCACTTTGGCCACAACAACCCCCTGCAGCGCTACAGGTTGGGCACAGAGTGGCTGGAGACCAGCCAGGCAGAAAGGGATCTGGGGTTTGGATTGACAGGAAGCTGAACATGAGCCAGCAGTGGGACCAGGTGGCCAAGAAGGCCAATGGCATCCTGGCCTGGATCAGGAACAGTGTGGCCAGCAGGAACAGGGAGGTGATTCTGCCCCTGTACTCGGCGCTGGTGAGGCCACACCTGGAGTGCTGTGTCCAGTTCCGGGCCCCTCAGTTCAGGAAGGATATTTGGATGCTGGAGCAGATGCAGAGAAATGTAACGAGGCTGGTGAAGAACTGGTACACAAGTCCTATGAGGAGAGGCTGAAGGAGCTGGGGGTGTTTAGCCTGGAGAAGAGGAGGCTCAGGGGAGACCTCATCGCTCTCTACAACTCCCTGAAAGGAGGTTGTAGCCAGGTGGGGGTTGGTCTCTTCTCCCAGGCCACCAGCAGTAGGACAAGAAGGCATGGTGTTAAGCTGTGCCAGGGGAGGTTTAGGTTAGATATTAGGAAGAAGTTTTTTACAGAGAGGGAAATCAGCCATTGGAATGGGCTGCCCAGGGAAGTGGTGGATTCTCTGTCCCTGGAGGTTTTTAAGATGAGACTGGATGTGGCACTTAATGCCATGGTCTAGTAACAGCAGTGGTGTTGGATCAAGGGTTGTCCTTGATGATCTCGGAGGTCTTTTCCAACACTGCTGATTCTATGATTTTATAATTCTAAGTCTCCTTATGGTTCCACATTACAACCCAGTGTATCTTTTTTCTAGCTTTACCTAATCCTGTTTAGCTGCTTCTTAACTTTATTGCTTTTTCAGAACAACCTCTCAGCAGCATTAAACTGTGAAAATTCTGGAAGGGTAGTTATGTCATATATTGTTAGCTCCCTCGGAATGTAGGGACACTACAAGAAGACATTAGCAGAACACTCAAGAAACCTTGCATAAGCATTTGTCTCATAGACTACATTATTTAGCTTCTGATCAGCTCTATTGAATTACTAATGAAGCCACTTCTGGAAAACAAACAAACCACAAGGGTAACAAAAAAATACAAAAGAAAGAATGTTAAATTTAAGGGACATGAGATTAAATGGAGGGGTTTGTAAGAAGATAAAAAAGGAGACAGATGGTCCCCAATACTGAATAGGAACATTAAAAAAATATTCAATATCCTCAATAAAACAGTAATCAAAATAAAAAAGAGATGAATAGATAATCAAAAATTTGACTGAAAGGCAGTATTTGACAATACAGGAGAGTTACATCTTCTGGGGCAGCCTAGAACTCTGTATAGGTTAGCATCAAATGCATACAGTTCTCAGTGAAAATACTTTAAAAATAAACACCTTTATAACTACAACACTAGAGGTAGCTGTAATGGATGTAAGTGGGTGCCTTCATACAAGTCTACATTACAATCAAAGTGGTTTCAAGCAAATACAGAGTCACAGAATCACACAGTATGCTGAGTTGGAAAGGACCCACAGGGATAATTGGGTCCAACCCTTAGCCCTGCACAAGACCATTCCCAGGAATGACACCTTCTGTCCAAGAGTATTGTCCAAATACTCCTTGAATTCTGTCAGGCTTGGTGCTGTGACCACTTTCCCGGGGAGCCTGTTCCAGTACCCAACCACCCTCTGGGTGAACAACCTTTTAGTGATATCTAAACCTAAATCTCCCCTGACACAACTTCAGGCCATTCCCTTGAGTCCTGTCACTGGTCACCACAGAGAAGAGATCAGTGCCTGCCCCTCCTCTTCCTGTCATGAGGAAGTTGTAGACTCCCCACAGTCTCCTCCAGGCTAAACAAAACAAGTGACCTCAGCCACTTCTCGTACGGCTTCCTCTCAAGGCCCTTCATCATCTTCATTTCCCTTCTTTGGTACATAAGCTACAGAACAGGACTGCTTGAAGAAAAGAGGACTCAGTCTTGAGCTTTAATCACAAACACACCCTCAGTTGCGTTGAGTGAATGGCACAACCTCATGCTTTTCAGGACTAACATTCAGCTTGTTCAACAAAGTAAAATCAAATCAACTTCCCTACTGCATTTAAGAAAGACTTTTGAATTCATAGTAGTACTAAAATAATGCCTTTAGAATACTTCTTCAAAGATTAGAAAACAATCTGCTTAGCATGTCATCACCAGTTGTTACCATTTAAGAGCAGCAGTCTAATGTGCGTGTAATGCACGTGAAATTGAAGTGTATTTAAAAGTGATGAACAGCACAGCACAGAAGTCAGTTGTTTGTCACCAGTTATTTACTAAGTTCTCCAAAATTGATAAACAGTTTAGAAGTTGCCAGAAAAAAAAAATCTTTCAAAATTTTTAATTTTTCAATCAGGAAATTAACTTTAATGCTTCTATTTGCTTATCTTCTTGTTCTTCTCTGATTTCCTGAAAGACCTGTTTCAGAACAAATCACTGAGTTTGTTTTTCTTTTGCCTAACGTATGATGAATACCAATGAGTTTTTTAAGATATCTGAAATGTTTGTTTACAGTTTCCCCCAAAGGCAAGTATTCTTTTCAGGAACTTCTCCTCATTAGTTCCTTTTGATCTGATCCTTTAACTTCAGCTATCTATTGGATGTAGAACAACATATGAATTACGCTTCACACATGCAAGAGCAGAACTTTTTTTTACAAAGTAATTACAGCAAACAGATCCTGTCCATTTCATTTTGGTTTGGTTTGTTCTTCTTTGTTTTGGGATTGGAGTGGAAAACCTTGTGCACAGTATGTGTAACTAGACCTCTGGCATTCTTTATCTCTCTTGTCTTCAAACCTTCTGTATTTTTTGAGATTCAGTTATTTCTTAAGGTGGGTTTCTATGACATTATGCTGACATCTAAGCTTCCTAATAGATAATAAGGAGAAATAAGCACTTCAAAGATGAAATTCATCTGTCTCTTTTCACTGTATCCTTTTACAAATCAGATGTAAATGTCTACATATGTTCACAGAAATTCCATCATAGCTAGCTGAAGGTTAATAGTAATTGCAATATTCCCTAAGTTAGGGATACTCTTTCCTGCATATTCTTGCGGTCCCAGAGTTGTTTATCTTCTTGCTGCTTTTGCCAGTTATCATTTCTCCTGCTTTCAACAGGAGAATTTATTTCCGTTCTCTTGCACTTGTTTTTATTCTTCGTCTTGCAAATTCTGTTTCTTGGGTCGCTACAAAATAAATGTTTTTGCATTTATTTTGAATGCAGCTACACAAATCTTTGCCCTTTTGGTGTTCACATTGCTCACACACTTGCATAAAACTCTTATAAGTGGTTATGTATAGTAGTATAAGATACTTGCGTACTAATTTTGATTACACTAAGAGTGGAATATGTTGTGTTTAAAATAAATTTTGTTCTATCCTGATTATTGTAATCATAATTGATAGATATCACAGGCCTCTGTTTTTTGCTACATACTACTTATTTACCTCCATTCCCTCAGAATTTTAAACTCCACATTCTCATGGTCACTGCAGTTAAGATTGGTCTTGATCTTTGTCGGTTCTTCTTGATTTGTCACTAAAAGCTGAAGCAATTGTCTCATATGAGTAGTTGATCATGTGCATCGAGAAATTTTCTGGAAAATGCTCCAGAATTATTTTATATTGTTTGTACACAGCCCTTTGGGCAGATAGTGAAGAGACCTGCAATTGTGAGGATTTTCTCCAGTTTTCTAACAAAGACTCCATCTAACTTCCTCTTTCTTATCAGGCTTTCTGTGACAGATTCCCAACTAATTACCACTCCTACTGGTCTCTCCTCTTATACCTACCCATAATGAACTGCTCAAGCAGTTAATTTCCATTTCCGTTTCCAACTGCCTGCACTGCAACCAATGCAGAGTCAACGAGTGCAACCCCTCCTCACTTTTTTCACCCATCTTTCCTGAAATGTCTGCACTCAGCCAGTAAGACTCTACTTATGCAATTTATTCCACCACCTCTCTTGACCCATTGAAGTCACAGCTCTGCAGCTGTGGACAGAGTTTTAGCTTCTCGTTTGTTTCCCATGCTGCATTCGTTTGGACGCAGATCAAGAAGGAGCTTTGCTGTGTTGCGAAAAGTTTCTAGTCTCCTCAATCATGGACACTTCCATTCACTGTTTCCTCTTAGGGTAGCCCCCAGCTGCCTCTCTCTTCCCCTCCCACTGCCCTTTCAGCTGGGGACATAGCGCCTCAACCAGAGCATGTCTCACATGGGGAGGGCATTGGTTAGATCCTGAAGAGAGGCACCAAGTACTTCTAGGGCAATTCCGGAGCAGCACGTAATGCCAGAGATGAGGATGTAGCACCTCCTCTCAGTGGTAGTATCTGATTCTGATATAGAGGGGATAACTGCTGTAGCTATTCTGCAGTCTAAGCCATGACACATTGGTGCTAAAGAATGCTGAGGCCAGTAGCGCCATAGAGTCAAGGTTATCCAGGCTCCGTGTTTGAAGGTTCAGCCTGTTGAAAGACTGAGTATGAATTTCTGATAGATGAATAAACACATATATACAGTGAGAGTATGCAACACACCACACAGAGTAAGACAGGCAGAGAACATTACCTTTACCAGGCCTTGGACTTTAGACGACATTCACACACGCATGAACAACATGGGCAGCCTGACTGTTTTTTTTTAACATCCAACTGATCAGGTGATTCAAACTGAGCTCTGTTTGTGGAATACATGCATACTCCTGTGTGTACACATGTACACACACCCCCCCCACACACATCTCGCAGTAGCTGACCTTAGAATTTTAGTCTTATCTGCTCGCTGACCTCAGTTTACCCCATCTGCCCAAGGTCTACTAGTTGGACTTATAAGCCTTAAAGTTCACATCACCACTGCGTTTGCATGGACCTCTTAAAATATTTGCTAGTGGTTCCAGCTTGAAGCTCACTCATGTTCACACACACAATAGAGGTGAATCTACAAAGAAACTAGGTAGAAACAGAATCTAATGAGAATAAGACTCAATCAAGCGCATGTGCAGACTAACAAGCCATTAGCACTCTACATGTCCGTACCTTTTCCTCTATTTTCTGACAGTTTTTCTTCTGTAAAACATCTAAATCCCTCTTTTTCCCTCCTTTCTGCTCCTCCCTCTAAACATATCCCATAAGAAGTCACTCACATTTCTGCAATCTACTTCAAAATATCCCATAAAATTTAAAACATAAATCAAAAACTCTCCCTTATCTGTGTTCCATAACCAGTCCTGTAACCCATTGGAAATAATGCCCTTTGATCTGCAAAGCATTTTGGGGAGAGCTTGTTTGGTTGACCACTCCCAGGGCATCTCACATTGGTTATAAACATCTTAACGTTTTCCTCAATGGCCCTGGGAGCAGACAGCTTCCTTTCCACTGATGAGGTGTCTGACATTCCCCTGTTCCCTCTGTGCTATGTGCTTTGTGTGATTGTCCTTCATCCACACAGCCCAGACGTCACCACCTTCATTGCAGAGTCTTGAGAAGCGATTCTGCCCCACATACACCCTGGCTGCTGAGGAAAGTGTTATACTTAGGTTAATGGCCTCAGCTTGCTGTAGAAATTTATGGTCTAGTGTGGATATATATCATAGTATATAAAGTACATTATTGCCAAAGTGAAAATAATATCCCAGGGACAATATTCCTGATACATAGAGATCCTGCTGAAAAAGGGACCATTTTCTTTAAATAGTGTATTTTTCTGAAGGATTTGCTTACAATTCATGGTTCACAAACTATTTATTGAGCAAATTGTCCCAGTTTATATCAAAAAACTCATTTAAAACAAAGGTTATTTAATGCATATAGACGATCCTTCTATCATTCATCTTTCTGAGTGAAAATTAGCATAATTCTAACACAAAACCAACAAAAAATATTGTACTGAAGTTGATGTGATGTGTGGTGCATACATAATTATAATTTTCAGCTTTAGAAAACAGTTTATTATACAGTGCAAATCACTATTACTTTCACAGACATGGAACCTTTTTTCAGCAAATGAAAGGGAAGATTTTCATGCCCCATCAATAAGCTTAATAAACCAGGCATGCTGGAAATATTGTAGAGTATTTTGCTTTTGGAGATATTTAGAAGAATCTGATGTTTGAATAGCAAAAACCATACATGGGTATGAAGGTTTTTTGAAGGATCTCAACATCTATTAATTAGAAATCCAGCTATATCAGATTGCCAAGAACAAATATGATCAGATAGAGTAAGATACTCATTTTGTCTCATAAAACACTGTCATAATTTGATTTCAGCTTTTGACAAACATCATTCTGAAGATTTGATTGTCTACCTACAGTGTCAACAATACTTTTGAATATGTTATCAACTTGATTTAAATTATAGGCCATTGATCACAGAGTTTGGGTATCAGTTTTGAGCCAAAAAAAACAGAAAGGGTTTTTGGTTCTTGAAGGTGCTACTGAAGTTCTGAAGGTACAGAAGAGGTGAAGAATGATTTTACATAGAAGGAGAGCAGAGGAGGGTTTTTTCTTCAGTTTCAGGGGAACATAAAAGCACAAAACAAACAAAGAAGGAGATGACACAGACTGGTTGACTCCAAAAGCAACAAATGTTTCTACAGTACTAGATTTTTCTAATGATTATGATTGCAAGAATTATTGCAGGTATGTAGGTAATTATGAACTTCATATCACTTTAAAAATGTGTGAGGTGATGACTTGGACAATCATTAGTCACAAAGAAGACTGTTTATTTGAATGTATAAAACTTTGAAACATATTATGACATCCATACACGACTAATTTCTTACTCCACAAATATGCCCAACGACAAAGAAGAAATATGATATATTGAAGTGCTGAGGGTGTATGTTCAGTTTATCTTCTTTTCATTAAAGTTTTTTCTGTTTTGTTATAAAATCTGTTTGGTTTTCTCTTTCAAAAACTACTATACAATATTTACTTAAAAATTTCAAAATCCAACATACAAAATCTGGTATTTTCATGTATGTGTAGAGGAAAGAAAGAAAAGAAATAAACTCTTACGAAGCTCCCCCACTGCTAAAACCTTGTCACCGAATAGTGTGCTCTAGGAGAGAAAGCATTGGACATGTATAGGACACTGTGTGAGCTTCTCTCCAAAACAAAGACTTATTAGTGGACATTGTGTGTACTTTCAGACTTTCTCAGAGAAGGAAGACAAGGACAGGTGTCACTACAGAAATAAAGACAACTTTCCAGAGAAATGCATTTGTTCAAATGAGCACATGCATAGAAAGACTACTCTCAGAAGTCAATGATGTGGTAGCATATGCAGTAATATCTTAACTTTATATCTTTGACTCTCTTTGGTTGTGTCTTTCCTGTCTTGTGACCTTTACTAGCAAGTGTTTAGAAGTCTTCTAGCAGGGTGAATACTGTATATTTCTATATGTGAAAGAAAATTCTGTTTTCCCAGAAAGAAACACTATCTTCTCTTGAAAAATCACCATTTGATATGATCTCTGGGACTAGCAAAATTATTGCAAATTATAATTTCTTGTAAAATTATGGAAGCTTATGAAAATTAATATTATGCTCTTTCACGATTCCACTCAAACATTCTATGTTTAAATCAATGTGAATTCATACCCTACATTTTCACTTTGACTTTCATGAATCTGAAATCTGTACTGAAAGTCAGTCAAATTACTATGTGCAAGTACTCTGACACACTTATGCATGGTATCATGGAGATTAATTTTCTTTATGGTATTCACTGCAACTATGTTAAAAATGAATAGAAGGCCTTAATTTTTCAAGATTTTTTTTATACTCTGAATTTGCTAGCCTGCTAACTCAAATAATTCTGAGCAAACAAACAGATTCTCTAATAGAAACAGTCATTTTAAACTGAAAATCATTTTAAACTGAAAAGAAACCAAAAATTCTTTTAAAGGACTCTTTCTTCAGCTACAAGTAAAAGTTCCCTAACACAATTTTCTCTGGAGATGTCATTTTATAGAAAGTTACAGGATATTTTTCTTTTTGTTAGATTTGTTTCTATATGAGAGTATGCACACAGTAACTGCTGACTTTTTTTTTTTTTTTTTTAAGTAATAGCTGAAGAAATTAATAAAATCTGCTCCAGTGTGTACTCTTCTGCACAGGCCACAGTTTCTGCCAGGAACCTGCTTCTGCATGGGCTCTCTATGGGGAACAAGTTCCTTCAGGGCACACCACAGTGTGGGGTCCTCCTCAATCTTCATCATCATCATCACCCTCCTTCTTCTCTTACCCTGGTGTCTGCAGGGCACTTTCTCTCACATTTTCTCATTTCTCTCTCAAAGGTTCTATATAAAACTTAGCTTTACTTAGGTCCTTAAGGAAAATATAGAAAGTAGAATCTAAGAATATGATACTCGTCATTTCTCCTGGTCTGTTTCACATAATAAGTGCCTAATGGGGGAAGAAGAATGTAAAGAGAGTAGTGACAGTCCCCTGACACATTCTCTACTTCCCCTGCCTTTCCTTCCCATAATTAGATGTTAGCTAAACCAACCACTCAGTGGCTATAAACTTTGGAATTTAGTCTTTTATGGCCTAAAACAGAATCAGTCTTTCTGTTGCTGTTTATGATGTACCCAGAAGGGCAAGTCATGGACACCAGGGTAAATAGGAACCTGACTCGTATACCGTGTGAGGAAGAAGTAGGATTTCATTTCCCTGAAAGGTGTAAACGCATTAACTTTACCTTTCATGATATAAACCAAAAACTGGCAGAAACTGGAAATCAAGATTCTAGATCTATTCCTGTCACCTAACTCAATAAGAATGCCTTTATCATGACTGAAACCACAATCCCGTTCGTTTGACCACTGTCACCATTACATACTTAGTGTAAAGAAGAGGTGGGATTGTTGCAATGTAACCCCAAAACACCCTGCAAACTGAAGAAATCCTATGCTGTCCCTCAAACTGAACAGGACTTGTGTTTCATGAGGAATAATCACTCACATCAGTTAAGTATTATGAAAAATACTGACAGCAAACCTATGTTTTCCACCTTCTTAACACACTGAGCACATTTTAGGAGTTATTCACTGTAGCCTACGCTGCAGAAAAGCTAAGTGATAGGCACTTCTGTAGCCAAAGCAGATACCTCTGAGCATGAATGTATGCCTGTTGTTATGCTCCTAGGAGGTTTTCATGCTAAATGGAGAAGAACTTAAATGGTATAGTTCCCTACAGGTTAGTCAGCATTAGAAAATAAGCAGATTGGAATACGTGTGGGTGATCGGGACAATTTGGCACTTGAGTCCTTGCACTGGCAGGATTTTCATGGATTATTTTCCCCTTTCATGTGAAAACTTTTCTGCCTTGCAGGCATATTTCTATATTACACTTGTATTTCCAGCCAAAATCGTTACCTTTTGGTGATGATTAATAAACTATTGTTTTTATGCCTACAGAATTAGAAAGTTGACATAGTTCATCCTCTTATAAAAATTCTTTTTAAGTACTAGTTTGAAGTAAAATAAAATATAAGAAGATTAAAACTGCAATAAACTTTTGTTGTTTTGACTTTTGAGATGTTTTTAAAAATATACATGACTTAAAAAAAAGGTAGGTTAAAAACTGTAGGTTAAAATCAGATAAAACAGATGAATTATCATGTAAACTACAAATATATTGAATTTCACAGAAGTGTTAGTTAGCATCAATTTAGTAAATAGAAAATAATCTGTATGCTGAATGTTTTGTAGGAGGTATTATTTTCAATTTCATTGAATCAGAACGGAACCAATGAAAAATATTAATATTGTCAGTTTTTGATGTTCAAGGTAGGAAGAAGTAGAATACAAAAACAAATGAGAGAAGAAACCTATCTTGCCGAAAATGATTCAGTCCTATGGAATTTCTCCTTTGTGCAATCATAGCTAATATTACCAAAAGACAGTATTCTAATGTTTGATTTCTGCCATCATAGTGGTCATATATGATGGAAACCATGTAATAGGACAACCAAAGCATCAGGCCCAGACAGCATGGGTTTATGAAATCAGGTCCTACCTGACCAACACTATCTAATTTTATGACCAGGTGACCTGCCTAGTGGATGAGGGAAAGTATGTGGATGTAATCTTCCTGGACTTTAGCAAAGCCTTTGATACTGTCTCCCGTGGCATTCTCCTGGAAAAGCTGGCAGCCCATGGCTTGGGCAGGTCTCTCTTTATTGGGTTAAGAACCGTCTGGATGGGTAGGCCCGGAAAGTGGCCGTGAATGGTGCTGCATCCAGTTGGAGACTGATCAGTAGTGGTGTTCCCCAGGGCTCAGTACTGGGCACAGTCCTGTTTAATATCTTTACCAATGATCTGGATGAGGGGATTGTGCACCATCAGTAAGATTGCAGACAACACCAAGTTGGGTAGGAGTGTTGATCTGCTGAAGGGTGAGAAGGTTCTGCAAAGGTGTCTGGACAGGCTGAATAGATGGGCTAAGACCAATGGTGTGAGGTTCATCAAGGCCAAGTGCCAGGTCCTATACTTTGGGCACAACAACCCCGCACAGTGCTACAGGTTGGGGGCAGGTTGGCTGGAAAGCTGCCTGGTGGAAAAGAACCTGGGAGTGCCGGTTGACAGCCCAATAAACATGAGCCAGCAGTGTGCCCAGTTGGCCAAGAGGGCCAGTGGAATCCTGGCTTGTATCAGAAATAGTGTGGCCGCCAGGACTAGGGCAGTGATGATCACCCTGTACTTAGCACTTGTGATGCCACACCTTAAATAATGTGTCCAGTTCTGGGCCACTCCTTTCAAGAAAGACATTGAGGTGCTGGAGCATGTCCAGAGAAAGATAACAAAGCTGGTAAAAGGTCTGGAGGTAAATCCTATGAGGAGCTGCTGAGAGAGCTGGGGTTATTTAACCTGGATAAGAGGAGGTTCAGGGTTTACCTTATCACCCTCTACAACTACCTGAAAGGAGGTTGTAGCCAGGTTGGGGTTGGCCTTTTCTCCCAGGCAACTAGTGGCATGATGAGAGGATATAGTCTTAAGTTATGCCAAGGCAGGCTTAGGTTGGACATGAGCAGAAATTTCTTCATGGAAAGGGTGGTTAAACATTGGAATGGACACCCCAAGGAGGTGGTTGAATCACCATCCTTAGCACCATTCAAGAAATAACTAGATGTTATTTGTGTCATGGTCTTAGTGTCATGGTCTGGTTGTAAAGGTGATGTTCAGTCTAAGGTTGGACTCAATGATCTCAGAGTTCTGTGATTCTGTAACCAAATATACCAAAAAATCAAATTTATTAAATTTTGCATCTCTGCATCTGAGTTAGTCATCATAGATTCTCTTTATAGCAAATGGAAACAAAGACAAACTTACAGATTGCCAATCATCTCATCCTACTATAGATTATTTAAGGCAAATAAGTTGTGACTCATTGCTCTTCATTAGCTAAAAGACAGCCTACATAACTAGCTCAAATGTAGATATCTCTATGTTGACACCTCAGTGTTGACTAAGTTGCTAAAGATAGACAGCTTCTGCAAGAAGCAGAAGACAAAATGAGACTTCTGGAAAAAAAAACCCAAAAATGAAACACAAACAACAACCAAATACACACACAAAAAACCCCATCCAACAAACCCCTTTCGTCTACTTATTTTTTTGAGAAGAATTTGTTCTCCAAGGCAGAGGTCAATTTCTGTTTGTTTAGGTTATTTTTTTTAATAGTCTTTGTTCTAAAATGTTTGCATGCTTTCTAGAATAATGTATTTCTTTTATTGACTTTGGGTTTTAATTATTTTATGAGGATGGGCTTTGTATGTTTCATTTATATTATATTAGAAAGCTGAATGCCCTTCACACTCCATGGGATATATTCACAGTCACCAGTTTCTTCTCTCCTTCATGGACAGATTTGTGATTCAAAACATGTTCAAAATTCATAGAGAAGTTGAAAGAAAATTTAGAAAGGGACTGATTCACTGAGGAAGCACAAGTAAGAATTCTAAGTATGAAAGATACACGCCTGTTTCTCCAGCTGCATTCTGCAACATCCATAGTAAGAACAGATGGATTTCTATCTTGTCTCTGCTCCACAGAATTTGTTCCACCTAGATCAAAGCAATGGAAAAAAAGTTTTACTTTTAGTATAAATATATGGCTGTTGTCCACAATTAAGAGATAATCTCCACTTTTTCCTTATATCTTAATGACTCTGAAAACTGAATAGTGGGTCAGTGTGCAGGTTTTTTTCCCTTTCAAAATAATGGTGGATAACAGGTTTTGTTATTTTTTGTTCTTATTATAGCTAAAAAGGGTGTGCATCAAATTTAAAATATATTAGGTTTACATTTTAATGACAAAGTAGAAGATATACTAAGAAGATAAACTAAGGTCAGAGCATCCAAGAGTAAGTTTCTAAACTCACTGAACACTCTAAAACTCATAATGTTTCAGTAATAATCCATGACTGAGGAATAATTAGACACTTTTCTCTTTTCACCTCTCCCAGGATTTCATTATTTCTTAAAAAATATAGAACATTTTGTTTTTATTCATGCATATATTATAAGCATATATATTGCAAGTATATATTTTCAGAGTGTTATGGAACAAGAAAATATGAAGTAAAATTCCTATTTAAATCACTACCAATAATTTCTTTCAGATTTCCTTTCTCTGAGCTCCTTGGTGACTTAATAAATAATCCCCACAACATGAGTCCCTTTGTGTAGGATTTATTCAGTTTCAGGTGTGCAGACTGTCCTACATTTCTAAAAGAAGATCACCCACGGGGAGTAAGATTAATGTGAACTAGTGAAAAGAAACCAATGGGATAAGGAATAATATATCAGCAAATATATATATCCCTTATTCCAGAGAATAAATTATTTATTTTCATTAAGGGAATTTCCCAATGTCTCTGGAAAACTGAAGGAATTTTTATTTTTTTTTTTTAGCAGTTTAAATGCAGAATAGATTTATGCAAAGAGCTAAAATTACCTTCCTTTGAAATGTTACATTTTGTAGTTATTAATGTGCTTAACACTTGAAACTTTACTAATCTTCTTTGATAAGGATTTCTGTTTCAAATGTATAAGTACTGTAATTACAGTTTCACAGGAAAAATAAAATCCTCGAGCTGACTTTATTTTGTTTGTCATTGTCAGACAACAAGTTTCAGAATACTGTACTGCAATTCTATTCTTTTTAGATAATATACATTTTGGACTGTAAAGAACATGTCAATGGAAATTAATACAGGTATCAGTTTTCTGATAGGTTTGAAATTATGTGGGTTTTTTGGTGAAACACACTATACTGATTATTATAAAAATCATAATGTTCAGCAAATTTCACATGGTTTTATAGGTAGCAGGGATCAAACAACTGGTGTTCCTTTTAAAATTTCTTTTTGATGTTCTTATTACTGTTAATTGTTTAACAAAGCTCCTTTGTCACATATTCTTTATAATTTTTCAGGTTTTATTTCCTAGATTGTCTAATCTGTTTCTTTTCTCAAAGGACTATAAATTGTTGCAGCTAAACCTTTCATGATGAAACAATTACAAAATGAGGTGCCATGATCTGAACGAGACTGAATGTGTGTCAAGATGATCATTAGTGGTGATCATCATTAGGAGGTGAATAGGGAGAAGTAACAGATATTTGGGCTATGCTACCTCTTAACCCATTTTTAAATGAAGTTAGTTTTATGAATTGGAATGTATTGTCCTTAAAAAGCTTTTGTTTAATTTTTTGTGCTTCTAAGACCACAACAAGGTTTCAGCTAGGTCTTTAACATGATGACTACCTACATAGATATCTACAAGCATTTTCTTTTTCTCAGCTAAAAAAGTGGTCTATCTAGGAACTTGTTAATTTCATGAACTTTATTGTGATTTAGGTTCTTATGGTATTCCTTAAACTGAATTTATTATTTTATTTTAGAGTATCATACATCCTGCAATTGACAATTACTTATTTGTTGTTTCTGAAGTTAATTCTTACACTGGTCAGCAATTTACACATGCAATACTTATGGCTTCAGTGCTGTCTCTATATTTAAAATATTTTCATAATCACTCATAACTGATACAAATGAAAATGTTCTGTTCCTTGTCATAGATTTAACAGTTTGGTCTGTATTTGAAATATTAGGAATATATGTCCACTATATCTTATTTATATTACTTTTTGAAATAAAATTACGTAGGCAAAATGTCCTTTGAGGATGGTGGTCTGTTGGGATGAGAACAAGAAAGAAGAGTAGAAAAGAGAGCTTTTAGGGTGTTGAGGAGAAATCCTACCTCTTCCACCAACTCTAGAAACCTCATCAAAAAGCTTGTTAATTAATTAAACCAGAAATGTTTAAGTGCAGTTTTTCCTAACACTATTTTAAAAGTGAATAAATTAACCAGACTTAAATTAAAGCTCTCTACAAATGGGCAGAAGAGGAATATATTAGCATTACTGACTGTTTGTGATGGCTCTGAACTTTTAAAAATATATCACTTACTGTGTTTAAAATAAAGATTCTATTTAACATATTGGCATAAAAAATGGAATGGCTTTTGAAGAGGCAACCTAGAGAATTTATAAAGGACTTCTTTTACAAACAGTATGCAATTTGGTAAATTAGGATTTTTTTTTAAATTCCTAAATACCAAGTTAAATAGCTAAATAACTAAAGGACAAATAAATTAATTAAACATTCTATAAAACTTGCTAAACTTCCTCTAATTTCCCAAATGGAATATGTACAGCCGTGCAAGGTTTATGCATCTATAAATTTTCTGTGAAAAACAAGGAGAGTAAAACTGGAGAAAAAGCCTGCACAATGGTGATTAAATACTTCAATCTTATGAAATTCTTTAGTTGCAATTCTTGTGAGAGAACAGTTCAGTGGAAATCCACACCTGAAATATGAACTGAAACAATTGTAAAACCTCATATTATCACAGATGCTTCTCATTAGCCATTTTGAGGTAAAACACTGAAATCCCATGGACTTATGTAGTGTGAAAACAAAAGGACGTTTCTGAAATCTTGGGGTTTCTCATTCTTCTCCCTCACAAAGTGATGTGCCAAATCAAAGTATGGCAATGAATTAGTAAATACAACACTAAGAAGCCCCCTGAGAAAACAAAACTTTAGGTCTATGTGACAGTATGTGATGAATGAGAAAATGTCTTCAGACAGAATTTAAGTACTTTCTATTTCTGTGTTGGATTTTTTTGTGCTGCAACAAAGATAAATTTTCAAACGTCATTCATAGAATCTGTTGTTAATGAGTGTGATTTGTAGGAATACCAATCATGCATTTCACTGCATAGGTGATCAGAAAAATTAAGACATTCTTTACTTAAAATATACAAATCTGCCTTGCTTGTAATAGGAAAGAAGATATAACAAATGAGAATGGGTGAGATCAGAAACAAAACTGAGGACCCTGTGGTGTCACTCAGGCAGAGACATAAAAATCAGAACTGATATTCAGGAAAGCAAACTGGAAAATATGATACCAAACCTTAATCTTAGTTACATAGGACATCAATCATGCTCATATTTTCTACTGAAAACTTCCTCACAGGGTTATTCTTACAATCGTTCTGCTGTGGATGAAGCGATCACCTAAGTGTTCAAGCTCACTTGAAGTCAGAGGATGTATCTTTCCAACTAAATCTCATGGAAGTCTAGACTGGCTCTGGATGAATGTAGCACAGTGTGCTTCTGTAGTTAAATGTCTACTGCTTCTCTAATAATTTTGTGCCTGCATAGCTTGTTAGAAAGTAATGGTGGAGTTGGGTGGTTGGATACATTGGTCCTGTGCAGTAGCTGTTGTTGAGGGTCAGGATTACTGCTGCCTTCTGGTTGTAGCTGAGTAACTATGCCCATGTCGTACGCCAAGATGGAAAGAAAGAGGAGATAAGCTCAGATAACATATCTTTATTGTCCTAAACTGAAATAAGATATTCAATATAATCCAGATATCTTAAAATATATAAACTCTCATTTTGGTTTCAACAAGTGGGTGTGGATAACTCTTATCCAACTTGAGCAGCCAGAGGTGTCCCAAAGCTTTCTGAAAGGAACTTCATCAGGAATCCTAAAAAGTTCACATCTTTTCAATGCAGTATTTAATTTAATTTTTTTTTTTATGTATGCCAGCTACATAGATGAAGGAAACTGATCTTTAGAGTTCACTTGAGAGTTGAAGAAGGTCTTAAGTATATAACTAATTTATGTCTAAATTTAAGGAGCACAATCTACCAGGTTCACATAAGTTCATAAGCACTTTCTTATCTTTGCTAACTTTTATAGGACATGAGATGTCCCTTTCAGGATTTTTTAAAAAAACAGTTTCCTAAAATATTGATTAAAATAGACCTCTAGGTTAAGCAGACGCTTCCCTTAGCTTAAGAGGAAATGACTGAAGCTAAAATCATGGTGATGAATATGACATGAATTTGTAGGATTCCAAAAATATTTGTGCTTTCAAATACCCCGCCATTATTTCAGATTTCTGAATCAGCTGTTGAGGGTAATAAGAAAACTGAACTTAAAAAAAATATTACGTTTCGGAATGGCACTCCTCAGTTCAGTTCCCCCTCTGAGACCCTCCCAAACCACATGTTACTCTCTCTTGGTCACCTTTCCTCTCACTTCCTCTTTTGGTAGGATGGAATTGAGAATTGGAGGCACAAAAGGCAAAGGTCGAGGGCTGAGATAAGAAAAATTTACTGGAAATAGCAACGAATAAGTAAACGAACAGTAACTGGCAACAGTATTAATAACAAAAGTGTGCAAAAAAGGAAAATTATTCACATGTAAAAATGCTCATTGCGGAGCCCAGGACAATAAACAATACCTGATGGCTCTCCCTTACCACATTTTCTGGACTGGAAGGAACTTCTTCTCCCCACAAGAGAGAGTGCCTTTCCCCCAGCCCTGGTGATGAAGTGAGGTGTTATCGAACAACATCAGGGGCCTGGCCTGGCCTGGCCTCCTCTCGGCTACTGAAAAAAGTTACTCCTGTCCTGGCTGGAGCTAAAAAAAAAACCCACCAAAAAAACCAACAAAGCCAACAAAAACCCCCAAACAAAACAAAACAAAACTAAAAGATAGGAAATGTTGAAAAGGAAAAATTAAAAAAAAAAACAAAACCAAGACAAAGTCCCTCAAAAGGTGTACACATTTGTTTACATAGGTTTCAGTTTTGAGAGCTAGCCACAGTTCTATAATATTCTGTTCAGTAAATCTTTTAAGGAAAAGAAAAATATTCACCCTCTTTATTTAATTGTTTTGGGTTTTTTTTGTAAAAACTGGACTTTCGCAAAAAATACAAAAGAAAATTGGTTTTTTTTTAATTTCACATAAGTTTCAGTCTTCATTGAAGTGATTTTAATTATCTTGAAGAATAATGCACTAGGATCAACATATCTCATTTAATTTTGCATAATGGTTTTATCAGCATCACACATGATGGAAGATGGTTTCCTCAGTGAGCATTGTTCTGATACCAGCAGATGGAAGCCATTACATTTTGGTTAACTTCTAAGCTTTAAAACTACATCTTCATTTCCACAGTAATTATGTCACTCCTTCCAGCACTGCCTTTCAGGCAGTTTGATTGCAGGAGAAAATATTATCTTGTCCTCTACCAGAACTTATCAGAATGTTAAACAAAGATATGAAAAGCCTAACAGTTACATTTTTAACTTCCCATTTGTTTACCCAGGCATCCCTGCATTAAACTAATGAACATAAATATTAGTGCTTTCTTAAACAGGACAATTCCCCACCTAAATTCCAATTTTTCTACAGTTGTGTATATCTGGGTGACTTCTGGTAATATGCTTACATATCTGAATAAAAATCTGACATAAAATACCACCTGTTCTTTTAGATAAAACTTCTGTTTCCCTCTTTGAATGCAGCCACATATGGTAAATTAGATTAGCATGGAAAGTAATAAATTCTGTAATGAAATACAAGATCAAAATGGGGAAGTTCACAAAGGATTAGAAATGTACCTGTTTTTGTTTACTTCTTCATGAGAGGAGGGATAACTGGATAGTAAAATTTGGTTTTGTTGGAAGTCTTTTTATGTCCTGTTTTAGACATGTTTACTAAAGTATTAAGATTGGCTTGTCTTCTCATATCAAAACCCATTTAATTTGACTATTTTTAAAAATACAAAATAACAAAAATGACAAAAAAATCCCCTTCACCTCTCTGGAAGTTTATTATGTCTAAGTGGGACAAAATAGCAAAAAAGGAAAACCAAGCAATAACAACAATAAAAAAGAAAACAAACACCCTAAACATCCCAACCAACCAAAACCAGCACTCAAGGTCACATAAACAGAAAAGAAGTAATGGTTCTGCTGATGTCAGGGAGTAGTTTGTGGACTACAGAACCTTTCCCTCTTCAAACTGTTCAGAGTAATTTTGTCTGTGCACAAATTTTTTTTCTTCTTGTTGCATGTTTTTCAAACTGTGATTCTTTGTGTGTAAACACTTGTGGAGGACCACTCAATCTCTTTAAGAAAGGAGATCTGCTCCTTTCTTACCTGTTGCCTGGCAACCAGGAGCTAAATCCAAGTTCTCCTCCATCCCCTGCAAACCCCTGTTACTACCCTGCAGGGAAATGGCTTTTTATGAGGGCAACTTTATCATTTTTCATCCCCAGCTTCAAGAGCTGTCAATTGTATGGGATTTAGCTAAGATGTTCTTCCAGGAAATTAAGACGATAGAGGTCTTCTTACTAAAAATGCTGCTTTCCCACTATGAAGCAAAATGGCTGAAAAGGAAAGAGAAATAATACAGGTTTAATGCTTTGATTTTTCAATCTTACCTGTTTACACAGACATACTGTTCAAGTTAGTTATTTCAGGTTCTCTCATATCAATGACACAACAGAGAACAATGTTAGCAATTTATGAAGTTTAACATGCAAATTCCCAGAAACTTACTGTTGTTGCTGGCTCCCTTGAACAGAGATGAATAGTCTGCACCATCAAAAAAGGGGGTTGTCAGTTGATTTATTAAGACCTTTAGCATAAGTTCAAAGTACATCAAGTGATTCCTGCACACTGTACTCTACCTTTGTCTGAAACAGTCTTGGGCCTATATCCCAGAGCCAGATGTAGTTCTTAATAATAACCATGGAGCAGAGAGGAGGAGAAGGCAGAGGAGGAGGAAGGAAGGGGAAGGGATAGAAGGGGGAAGGAAGGGAGAGAAGGGGAAGGGCAAGGCAAGGCAAGGGAAAGGCAAGGCAAGACAGGGAAAGGAAAAGGCTGCAAATGTGTATTTGAACTTTCATTCATGAAATTTAGAACTTTACATCACTGTGTTTCTAGCTTTTTGCATTGTGCCATTTCTTGTTTAAACGGTTCTCTTTTTCACAAAAGCATTGAAGTACCTTGCCATTTCCTATATAGTGTACATCCAAAGATCCAAACAGCAATAAAGGTAAATCACAAGCTGATATTGGAGTTTATAATATTAATTGTAAAAATTATTGATTTTCTAAAACAAGTTCTTCAAATACATTGTCAATTGAAATTTGGAAGTTTATTCTTGAAACAGAGGGACTTCTCACATGGGTTTTGGGTTTTATATGGGTTTTGCAGGTAATATGGATCAAATAGTCAGGTTTTTTTGTCAATTTGTTTTTTATATTTCTTGTACTATCAAATAAGTTTACAAACAAATATTTTGTATAAAATTGCATCATGCACATCTGTTGTATGGGATCCTGAACTCTTTGTTTAGTTATTCTGTATCAGACTAAAAAAAGTAGGAGTTTATTTATAGACATAGCAAGTACAGTTAAATGTTATGGGTGTTTTAAAATTGTAAAGGTCTTTAAAATTTCTGGTGACATTTCTTGTTTAGTCTACTTAGTGATTTAGTAATTGATGGAAAAATGTAGCATAAATGATACATATTTAGAGTTACTAAGATTCTTAGTAACTAATATTCTTAGTAACTAATATTCTTGAAGAAACAACACAAAAATTACTAATATAAGTTCTAGCATATAATGAGTATAATCCTGAGAAATATGTACATTTATTCCACACTAGTTGAAATTTTAAGCCTTATTCTCTTCCTTATTTCTTATAAAATATCATGAAGATTCAATATGGCAGGCCTTCTATTTATATGGTAACAAGTTCCAAATCAAAACTTACAAAAACCCTAACTTCCTGACTGGTCAAAGTAGAAAAAAGACACACTTATTTTCAGTGGGGACACACCTAATTACAAAATCAGGAAGCCTAAGGGCTCTTACCTGCCTGCTGTAGTATTCTGTTTGGTCCTGCATTCCTAACAGTTTTGTCACATTGAAAGTCATATTTCATGCCACACTTCAGACCAAGCAAGTTTGTAGAACAGTTGCCCAAAACCTTCTCCTTTAATATAAGCATAACTATTTTGTTTCTATTGCAGCTATATAAATCTACCTTCTGCTTAGCCACCTGTAGAAAATTGCACCTAAAATTATGTAGAAAGTTATTGCATTGAACCTTGAAGACATGTACTCTGACATCCAGCTGGAAATTTAGACTGTTCTAAAACTGAGAAAGTTTCTAAACAACCAGTATTTGTAGCTGCTAAAGGGTTTGGTCAAACAAGAGCAACAAAAAACAGGGGTACACCTCTGAGGACAAGAAACATGCTGTCTTTGTGGCAATTAGAGGAAACACAGTGGCTGACTGGCTTCTTTATTCCTTCAAAACAGGGTAAGAGGACATCCAAGATCACTGGATTAAAAATTTTTAGTTCTGTCCAGTAATTACTCTGAGATAGTTGTATTATTCCTTTTTATCCTTTCAAGATCATATTAATGGGTTAAAATGCTTACTTGCTTGCATAATATTACATATTTCATCCGGAGATAGGCAAAGTTACTTCTGAAAGACAACTGCTGGTTTTTGCCTCCTGAGGCTTCTCTGTTTTGATATGTTCTCCATCCTCTGTAGACATTAAAGGCTGTGTTTAAAGTGTGAAAGGTGATGCTTAAGTCCATAAATATTGGTGCTACTGGAAGACAAACATTTCACCTGGGAGTTCAGGGCAGGTTTGTACATCAAATTCAGACTGTCATGGTGAGCAGATGACATTTTGCTTTTAGCTGTCATCCTGAAATCAACAAATTGAATTTACTATCATGCCATTCTGATGCCTTCACAGAAAATAATTTCAGGCTTGTAAAGGGAAAGCTGACTGAATAAACACGGTATGATGAGATTTAGGACATTTGGTAAATCTTGCCTCAAGGTGATTATAGAATAGCCTGAAGTGCTACATCAGCAGCTATGTTGGGGACTTCTGGGGGCTGCTCATCACATTTTGAAAAGTTAAGATGATGTGTGAATCAAAAGGAATCAACATTGGTGTTTTAGAACATGAGTTGTTTATAACTACCAATAGAAACAAGCACAATTCAAGTTAAATAGGGTGTACTGTTCTGTCTCTTGACAGTTAAGTTATTTTTGGTCATACTTATGAGGAAACTACTGATCGGGGTAGTTTGTTTTTTTTTTCTATCTAACTGAACTTCCTTGATAATTTTTCACCATACTTTCTCTGAAGTATTTTGTTCGTAAATGACATGCAATTTTGGCAGAATGGGGCTTTTTCCGGCATCTTCCTCTTAGCTCTAAATAAGAAAACTTTCGTTTCTGCCATGGTACCACACCTATTAGATATTTTATTTCCTTCCAGGATAATGAGCTGGACATCTGGGACAACCTTTTTGTCAGTGTTGGCTACATAAGAGATTGCACTGTTCAGACAAAAAGGTTGTAAGGGACCCTTTTTAGGTAAGGATCAAATGGCAAAAATAGCATGCAGAAAAAAAAAAAAATCTCCAAAAAGCTAAAACCTCAAACAAGTTAATAAATTCCACTTAATAACTTTCAGTTAAACTGGATCAAGAGCACTCTGATCTGCATATAGGGTCTTTCCAGCCCGCAGCCAAGGGAAGTTATCCTTCCCCCCTACTCAGCACAGGTGATGCCATAGTTGGAGTGCTGAGTCCAGATCTGGGCTCTCCAGTACAAGCAAGCAAGCATGCAAGTAGGCAAGAAAAGATAGGAAACAAGCAAGCAAGCAAGGAAAAATATCTCAAAAAGTAGAGATTATTAATTGCTTTGAAAATCATAAGTTGAAGGGAATAAATTACTGCGACTGCAAGACCTCTAACAGGATTTCTAACAAGATGTACAGCAAAATGTACAAGATTACTAACAGCAGAAACATTGATAGGAGTTATTCAAAACCACATTATTAAAACAGCCCTACAACAGGAAAGGCATCCTGTAGACTTTAATCTAATCATTAGTTCTAAAAACAAAAAAAGGCAAAAACCCTAAATTACTTCACTACTCAAAACCAAAACAGTAAAAATCCCTAATTGCTCCACTATACAAAAATTGTGATTGTTTCTTCTTTCACAGAAGCCTACATAATTTTGTTTAGCAATTTAAAATAATGAAACTCTAAGTAATAAATATGAAATCATGATACATTACAATAAAGAATGAAATATTGAAATTTGAACCATATTACTTTGACTGAAACTGTTTGCCTTGCAACATTTTTTCATTCAAACAACTTCACCGAATTTTGCAGGGGACTAATATCCCCACTCCCCCCACAAAAAAACACCCCAAATCAAAACCATTCCAAATTACAAGGTAGTTCAAATAAGTCTAAAGGACATCTCCGTGTCTTGTTATTTTTATACAGAACAGTGGGATAGATTGGAAGGTTACAATTCCACTATTTTTTATTGGCTGGAAAAGTGAAGAAACAGCACAGAAATAAGGTTATTTGATATGAATCCATTTCCAGAAAATTGTCACCGATTAATTTATAGTAGGATAGATGCCAGAACAGAACTACACCACCCAGTGGCATATCATGTCCTTCTTTACTACTGAAGATCATTGTATTTTCCTATCCCACCCTTTTTAAACCCGCACTGTAGTACCAGGCTAACAGGGCACTTGCTCTGTCCAAGACGTGTCCAAATCCAATAGACTTCAAATGGAATTCTGTATTTTATTCTTATCAAAGTCAGTGGTTTAATGCGGATTCTAGAAAAGATAGAATTAGCCTATAGATAAACAATCTGAAAACTCTTAATAGTAGAATCATAGAAAGGTTTGGGTTGGAAGGGGCCTTAAAGATCATCAAGTTCCACACCCCTTCCATGTGCAAGGACACCTTCCATTAGACCAGGCTGCTCAAAGCACCATCCAAGCTGGCCTTGAAAAGTCCCAGGGATGAGGCATCCACCACTTCTCTGGGCAACCTTTTGCAGTGCCTCACCACTTTTATACTGAGGAAAGTTGCACAAAAAAGTCTTGAGCTAGGTACGTAATATAATTTTTTAAAAACTTTAAATATTAACAGTATCTAAAATCTGTGCTACATAAATTACTTTTCACTCAGATTTCTGCATTTCGTAGTTTTCTGAGTATACATACATACCTTGTTCAGCTAAAATGTATAACTTATTTTTTACTCCCACAATAACATTTAGAAAGAACATTACCAAATGTCAGTGCCAAATAGAAATGCTCTGTTCTGTGTGTTTTTTCATTTTGCAAGAAAATACAACATTCTATATAGTGTACTTAATTTAAACATACTAGCATTCACCTAATACTCCTTGTAGTTCTTTGGAAATACAAAATTAAATGTTGCAAGTGGAAACAGCTAACACTTCTCTTGGAAAATGAAAACTAAATTTTTACATGCATACATTTACAAAGTATAAATTGTATCCCAGAGGCAAGAGTTACTACTATAACTGTCTAAGTCACATTATGGGCCTTAATGTTGACATTTAATTCGGCAAATTATCCAGACTTCATATTCTATGCTCAAAATTATACAGGTCTCTTGGAAAATCAGGCAAAGAAACTCTTTCATATTCTTTCATGTCCAATGTAAAGAAATACAGTCTTTACTGCAACTTGGAGAATAGGTAGTCCTGAGTGACATTGGTAATAAAGCAGTACAGGATTTGAACTATCATGCTTGAGAACCTTTTTCTTTTAACTGTTGCATAATTGAAAATAGAAAATTAAACTAAAAAATTGGCAATAAAATCCACAATAATATTACTCACTTCTTCTGAAAGAAAATAGACACAAATTTAAATGCTTGTGAAAAACCAAACCAAACCAAACAAAACTAAAACAAACAAAAAACAAACAAACAAACAAACAAAAAAAACACCACCACAATAAAACAACAACAACAACAACAACCAACCAAACAAACAAAAAGAAAGAAAGAAAAAAAGCCTCCTTTTGATTACCTCTAGACATCACTTCAACCAACCTCCCTGCTCAAGCAAGGTCACGTAGAGCCAGTTGCTCAAGATATGTCTAGATGGATTTTGAATATCTCTAAGGAGAAAGACTCCACAGCCTTTCTGGGTAACCTATGTCACTTGGTCACCCTCACAGTGAAAAAGTGCTTCCTGATGTTCCGTGTGGCAGTTTGTATATATTCCCTCATGTCCTGTTACTGGGCACCATTGAAAAGAGCCTCTCTGATCTTTTTCCAGGGTAAACAGTGTTAGATGTCTCAGCTTCTCATCATGGGAATGGTACTTCAGACTCTGAATCACCTCAGTGGCAATTTTCTTCTGGACTCTCTCTAGTATGTCCACATCTCTTTTGTACTGGTGGCCCAAGAATTGGAAAGAGTACTCCAGTTGTGACTCACCTGATGCAGCTTTGAACCATTCTTCCCATGCATCCTATCACTGGATCCCAGGGAGAAGAGATCAGCACCTCCCTCTTCACTTCCCCCTCTCAGGAAGCTGTAGACAGCAATAAGGTCGCCTCACCCATCAGCCTCCTGTCTAAATTAGACAAACAGAATTATTAAAGTGTAGTTGGGAAATGTACACCTTTAGCATCAAATAGTTATTAATTATTGCCATTTTTTGTCATTACCGTTTGAAAACTAGTAAAAACACTGTATCAAGCACTAGCTTTAAAAAAAAAAAAAAAAATCTGTATTTCAAACATGATATTAATCCTGAAGCTATCAATCAACTGCTGGGTTGCTGATAAACTATGAGACAGAGGTCGTTTGGACTGCATAAGAGACCCTTACATTTTCTCAGCCTGAACTGCAAATGTGATAGGGCTCCGTGGTAAAGGAGAATGTGTTCTACATGCTGTTCTCAGCAGAAGCTAGAAAGAGTCAATAGACATGGGCAGCAGTGTGATGGATGATATGAAGGAGGCATCCCCAGGCTCCTCTGTCTTTGCCACCTGGTGGTTCACACACTACTGCTAAGCTATACTTGGTTTGGTAGGAAGCCAGGAGCTGTCACTGTCACCACGGATTTAAAGCACTGTACCTAGGCTTAGCAGATTTGTCATGCTTCTGCACTGTAGTGAACACTTCTTGTGTCGGATACACCCACAGAATTGTTTCAGATATCTTCACTAATTTTAGTGCTTAGTCTGATGTGCACTGGACACATTGGTCCTAAGCAGTTAGTGTCCAGAACAGAAACAAAGAATAAACAGGAGGTAACAACTGGCTAACGGGTTGTATCTGATGAATGGATAGCCAACATACATATGGAAATAAACTATGTACAATAAGATGCTCTTAATGTTCAGTTAAAACATTTTTATTTTGTCACTTTTGAGGAAGGTTTTGTATTTTATACACGTTTGTTTGTCTTTGAGAAGAGAGTCCACTGGGAGAGCTACAGTCACATTAGAGTATTCCCAAAATCAACAAAGGGTCTTCCCTTTTGCATCATAGACAGCTAAGTCAGGAATTAGATAGAAAAAGGGAAATATTGTACCCATCTTAAAAAAGGGTAGAAAGGAGGATCCTGAGAACTACCACCCTGTCGGTCTCACCTCTGTGCCTGAGAAGATCATGAAATAGGTCCTCCTAGAAGCTCTGCTAAGGCACACGGAGGACAGGGAAGTGATTCGAGACAGCTAACAAGATTCGATGGGTGGACTGTTAGATGGATAAGGAACTGGTTGGACAGACCCACATTCAGAGGGTCAAGGGCTCAGAGTCCAAATGGGCACCAGTGACAAGTTGTGTCCCTCAGAGGTCTGTATTAGAATAACTGTTATTTAATATCTTCATTAATGCAATAGACAAAGGGATCAAGTGCACCCCCAACAAGTTTGCAGATGGCACCAAAATGAGTGGTGCAGTTGACATACCTGAGGGACAGGACCAGTGGGACCTGGACAAGCTCGAGAAGTGGCCCCATGGGAATTTCACACAGTTTAACAAGACCAAAACTACAAGGTGTTACACCTGGGTCGGGGCAACCCCCAGTATCAATACAGGGGATGAATGGATCAAGAGCAGCCCTGGTGAGAAGGCCTTGGGGATGTTAGTGGTTGAGAGGTTGGACTTCAGCCATCAATGTGCACTTGCAGCCCAGAAACCCAACCATATCCTGGCTACATCAAAAGAAGCAACCTGATCTAGTGAAAGGTGTTCCTGCCAATGGCATGGGGGTTGGAATTATGATCTTTAATGTCCTTTCCAGCCCAAGGCATTCTATGATTCTATGAATATTATAAATGAGAAAAGCATTTATATTAACTCTATGCTTACTAGAAAAATAAAGCAAACAAAAAATTTTGTTCCTAATTTGGATTTGCTAGCACAAACATACAATACAGGTGAAGCTAGAAGTGTACAGAAATATAATTTTATTTTTAATGAAAGCTGGAAGTTTGAAGTAATCTAAATTTGAACAAAGTTCCCTTTCTTTAAAAAATATACTATTTTAATTCAAAATCTCTAAATATGCTAGCTTTCTTAAAGAAAAATAATGAAAACTTTAAAATAACTGCGTTTTCTGGGATAAATACTTCCATAATTCTTTGTGATTTTGAAACAAATGTTTTTATCTCTAGTAAAGGGACTGAAATATCAATTATTGACATCTAGATTGATTATTAGGCATGTCCTAGAAAGACAGTCTTTGAAAAGATAATATTTTTTTCTCATATTTTTCCTGAAAGAATAAATGTCACTCCGTATCATCAATTTTTTAGAAACACTGAATAGCTGAAGTGGGAATACACCTCTGAAGCTTATGTAGCCCAACTTTCCTGCTTAAAGCAGGGTCAGCTAGTGCATGCTGCTCAGGGTCATGTCACCAGATTTTTGACATCTTCAGGAACTCAACAGCCCCTCTGAGCATCCTGTGTCAGTGCTTCACTGACACAGTGAAAGACTTTTACTGTAACATAAGGAAGTTCAGAATTCCCATGTTCCAGCTTGAGTCCCCCATCTCCTCTTCTCCCACTGTGGGTCTCTCAAAGGTGTCAGGCTCTTAACTACCATTCTTATTTAGTAGTCATAGACAGCAAAAACTTCTCCCTTTCTCTATCTCTTTGTATAGCTCAAAAATCCATGTTTCTTCAGGTTTTCCTCAGATTTCCTGTGCTCCAGCAACTGGACCACCTTTGTGACCCATTTAGCAATGGGTTGTTCCATAATGCCCTTCTCTCTGTTGTACTGGGGAGGACAGGATTGAGCACGAACGTCTGTCAATAACAGAAACATTAGGACAATTTATTTTATTAATTCAGCTGATGTATTAGAATGACACATATGCATAGAATTGTAATTACAAGCAAGAAGGGAGAAAAAGTTTGTAAGGAAAGTTCCAAACCTAAAAGAATAAGTAATTACTTTATAGATATATTATGACTAAGGATGAATTATAAAATTCAGGAAAGCTGCATACACTGAAATTGGAGCATAGATATTATTGAAAGTCCAGGTAAAAACTTGAGAATGCCCCAAATTATTAAGTCGTCTTGTACCTCACAAGACAAGTTAAAATAAATGAAGATTTTTTTGTACTTAAAACTATCTACAAATATATATATATATAAAACCAACTAAAAAACAAAGGGCATATATCTGCAGTGCATGAGAAAGAAAGATATTATAGACAACCTAAACCTAAAAAGTATATACATAATAATATGAATAGATATGACTCCAAATTTAAAGAAAATTCAGCCAGGATTCCATTGGCTTTCTTGGCCACCTGGGCATTGTGGTGGCTCACGTTCAGTAGCTGTTGGTCAGCACCCCCAGGTCATTTTCTGCCAGGCATCTTTCCAACTCTGCCCTCAGCCTGTAGTACTGCCTGGGGTTGTGATCAAAGGGCAGGACCCAGCACCTGGCCTTTTTGAACTTCATACCATTGGCCTTGACTTATCAATCCAGCCTGTCCAAATCCTCCTGCAGAGCCTTCCTACCTTCCCAACACTCCCACCCAACTTGGTGTCATCTGTAGACTGACTGAGAGTGTACTCAAGGCCCTTGTCCCAGTCATTGATAAAGATATTAAACAGGACTGAGTCCAATACTGAGCCCTGGGGAGCACCACTTGTGACTGGCTGCCAGCTGGATGTAACTCCATTAACCACCTTGCTTCCATTGTCAGAGGTTTTAGAAATGAAGGAAAAGTTACTGTCCTGTTTCCGACTGTGATATTCTCTTCCTTGTAGCTAGTATTGTGCTGAGTTTTGGATTTAGAATTAGAATGATGTTGATAACACAGTGATAATTTAGTTGTTGCTGAGCAGTGTTTACATGAAGTCAAGGATATTTCAGATTCTCATACTGCCCTTCCACAGTGGAAACCAAGAGTGGAAAGCTGGGAGAGGACAAAGCCAGGGAAGCTGACCTAAAGTTGCAAAAGAGATTTTTCTTGTCATATAACCTCATGCTCAGAATATAAAGCTGGGGGAAGAAGAATAAAAGGGAGAATATTCAGACCTATATAGCTTTTATATTCCCAAGTGATTGGTATGTTTGGTGGAGTTCTGCTTCCCTGTGGATGGCTGAGGACATGACTGCTAATGGGGAGAGGTGAGCGAATTCCTTGTTTTGCTTTGCTTGCATCTGTGGCTTTTGCTTTGCTTATTAAAATGTATTTATTGTGAAATGTCTCACTTTTACTCTTCTGATTCTCTCCCCCATCTCACCAGGTGAGGACTAAGTAAGTGTCTGTGGTCCTTAGCTGCTCCCTGGGTTTAATCCACTACAACTATCTGTGCAAATACAAGCCTATTAGACAAGTCTCACTATTAAAAAAAAAGTTTCAGATTCAAATAATGAGGAAGAAAAATATAGAATACTCAAACCGAGGATGAATGGACACCAGAGACAGAAAATAGGGTCATAGAAATGTATGGTTTGAGTTGGAAGGGGCCTTAAAGATCATCTACTTTCAACTTGTGCTGATATGGACACCTTTCACTAAACCAGGTTACTCAAAGCCCCATTCAACCTGGC
The DNA here is from genome assembly GCA_013399855.1 of Oxyruncus cristatus. Lineage (NCBI taxonomy): Eukaryota > Metazoa > Chordata > Aves > Passeriformes > Cotingidae > Oxyruncus > Oxyruncus cristatus. Next base: position 412,473 of record VXAY01007339.1, read on the forward strand.
CTTGAACAGTTCCAGGGGTGAGGCCTCCACAGCTTCGGGGGAAACAAGGGCATCCACAACAGAGGAAACCCATTTCAGTGTCTCAGTGCCCGCATAGTAAATAATTCCTTCCTCATAGCCAAACACTTTCAGGTTAAAGCCATTACCCCTTGTCCTGTCGCTACCTGCCCTTGTAAAAAGACTCTCTCTAACTTTCTTATAGGCCCCATTTAGCTACTGAAAGGCTGCTAGAAAGTCTTCTCAGAGCTTTCTCTTTATGAACAATGCCAACACTCTCAGCTTGTCTTCATAGGAGGTGTCTTCATGGTGGCCCTCCTCTGGGCTCACTCCGACAGGTCCATGTCACTGATATTGTCGGAGTCTCTGAAGGCCAGGGCAGTGAGCTTGTCGTGCCCAAAGGACCTCAAAATCCACCATTTCCTGATTAGTGCACCCTAGACTACCCTCGAGCTACACATTCCTCAACAGACTCTCACTGCTAGTGAGAACAAAGTCCCGGATAGCATCTCTCCCCTGCTGGCTGCTCTAGCACTTAGACAATTAAGTCATCATCAATGCATTCCAAGAACGTCCTGGATTGTTCATGACCTGCTGGGACATGAGCTCCATCATGAGTATTCCAAAGGCAGGCTGTATCAGACAAGCCCTATCCAAATACTGCTCTTGGACAAGATTTTTTTGTTTCTTTTAACTTAAGTGGTCAAACTGAGAATATGAATCTCATGAGACATCTTCTCACTTGCAAAATTTTTATCTAAAATGCTAAAAGTGATGATTAGTATAAGGAGAGAGGGAAGAAATTAAATGAGTGGAATATGGAGGAAGCTACTTGAAGTGTTTCTTTAAGGATCAGATTTGGGATATACTGAGTTTTTCTTTAGTGGTCTTGGCAGGAGAAATGTAAGTGCTGATGAAATATTCTGAAGATGGATTTGCTAAAGAGCTTTGATCAATATATAAGAGTATTGAATATCATAGGTAGAACTGGCTGATCACAAGGGTGGAAGGAATAGAAATGAATGGAAATTTAACAATGTATAAAAAAAGATCCTACATTGGGGAAAAATGAACATTTCATTTACAAGTTCAAAATTTTTATGTAAGAAATTACTAAGAAATAGGTATATTAGTTGATCCTCTTTGAGATGTGGGAATACTTCCCGGTTTCTGAAACTTGCTGGCCACATAATACACTGAAATCACAAATCAAGACTTAGTTTTATGCGATGCACCTAAGAAAGGCAGAAGTGTAAAATTAGGTTTTAGCAAACAAGTCTTGTTCCAGTAGCATTAAATTACTAATCATGATATTATGTTAGGTATAAACAGTCTCCATAATAATATGTATAATTCTGATTACATTTGTGTATTAATTTTGCGTGTCAAGGTTTTGATACAGGGGTGGCTGCTCTGAGCAGAGAATCTGCTAGAAGCTTCTGCTAGGTCTGATAGAACCACTACCAGTGGGCTCCAAGACGGACCCACAGCTGGGTGAGACCAAGCCCATGAGCAGTGGTGGCAGCACATCTGGGATAGCATATTTAAGAAGGGAAAAAGTTAATGCACAAAAGCAAATTGCAGCCAGAAAAGGGAGTGAGAATACATGAGAGAAACAGCTCTGCAGGGACCAAGGGCTTTGAAGAAAGATGAGAAGGAGATGGTCCAGGGACTAGAGCAAAGATTCCCCTGCAGCCTGTGGTGGAGACCAAGGAGAGGAAGGTTGTCTCCCTGCAATCCACAGAGGTCCATGGTGGAGCAGAAATACATCTGCAGACCATGGAGGACCCTACACCAGAGCAGGGGGATGCCTGTAGGAAGCTAGGAGGCACAGAATGGAGCAGGTTTTCTTTCAGGATTTGTGACGTCTTGGGGTACCCAGGCTGGAGCAATCTGTTCCTGAAGGAGTGCACGCTGTGAAAGGGACCCACGCTGGAACAGTTTGTAAAGAACTGCAGCCTGTGGGAAGGACTCACGCTGGAGAATTTTATGGTGGACTGTCTCCCGTGGCAGGAACCTCACACCTGAGCAGAGGAAGAGAGTGAGGAGTCCTCCCCCTGAGCAGGAGGGGTTGGTAGACAGGTGTGATGAACTGACTGCAAACCCCATTCGCCATCTCCCTGTCCTGCTGGTGGGAAGAACTTAGGGAACTGAGGAGTGAAGCTGAGCCCGGGAAGAAGAGAGAGATGGAGGCAGGTGTTTTAAGATTTGGGGTTTTTTGTCATTACCCTACTCTTAATTGATTGGTTTCCTTGAGACAAATCTTGTTTGTCCATGACGGTTTTTGATGAGTGATTTCTCCCTGTCCTTATCTGCACCCACAAACCTTTTATTATATTTTTGCTCTCTGTTCAACTTAGGAGGAGGAGCAACAGAGTGGCTTTGGTGGGCACCTGGCATCCAGCCAAGGTCAACCCACCACAACTGGTTATAAAAGTGAGTTTGAACTGTTGTCAATCCAGGAGAGGAATACTCATGGCCAGAAGAAAGGAAAACATTCAAGTGGAGAGCAAATCATCTTAATATACTTAATTTAGTAGTTTAAATTTTGAAAGGGGGTCTAATGGCTGTTTTTAACATACACGGGATAAACTCCAGTGACAAAAAGCTCCTATTTGAAGCGATAAACCATTTTGATACGAGAATGTATCAGTATACACCTTTATACTGGAAATGAAAGTTTCTAAACAATTGCTATGAAAATAATAGGCTCCTAATGTTGAAAAGCAAATTTATATTAAAATCCAGATGCCTTATTCCCAGTAGTGATTGTTTCCCTTAACTGGTATATAACTGGATTTAAGGACATAAGAGATTCCATCTGGCCCCCTATAGTCCTGACTAGAAAAAGAAAAATAGGACTGTTATGGAAGAGAAGTAAGATGAAGAAAACCAGTTCTAGATGGTTTATAACCAATTTTACTAAAACCATCCTGTGTCTGCAGTCTCCTCTTTTACTCTACATCTACACAGCAAATAATCAAAGTTAGTAAGAGTCTGCAGTAGTCTCCTGTACTCATTTCCAGGGTAGGATGGAAAAACCCAATTTATTTAATTGTGTCCTTTTATTTCTTAGGAGTTATAGAGAAGGGGAAGAAAATTTAGTTCCCACTGAAAAATTTATTAATAAAACTCCCAACCTTGTAAGGCTAAGTCTGCATCTCTAGTAATGGTTTTGTTTTATCTTGCTCTAAATCTTTTTATGTATATCTACTATGCATATATTCATATATAGAATATATGTGTTTGTACCATGCACATCTTTGGCAGTTCAGTAGAATCTATTATTATATTATATCAGTATCAGACAGAAATGCACACAGGAAGTAAGACAGCTGGGTGACGGTAGTTACTGCATGTGTCAGGCAGGATAGATCCCAGTCCCTCATTTTTTTGTATCAATTATACCTGGAAGAAAGAACAAAACCATAGATTAGAAAACAGCACAGGCATGTGTCATGGTTTTCTAATGCCACGGTTGCAAGTAAAGCAAAGCCTGAAATTTCCTTGTAGTCTTTCTAGGTTTATATGGTTTGTAAGCTGTGTTTTATCCAAAGGAACATATATATGTTTAAGTTGGTACCTTGAGATGAGCTCAGTTTCTTGGAGCGTGGTGTTAATTGTGGATTTGATCCCTGTACAGGCCATTCATTTAAGAGCTGGACTCAGTGATTCTTGTGGGTCCCTTTCCACTCAGAATATTCTCTGAAGAGTGCTTTCCACATAAAATGGTGCACTGAATCCTAAGTTAGGATCTAACTGGGGAGAATGAGTATATAATGCAGAATGAATTATGAATACAAAAACATTCAATGACTTTTTTTTTTAAAAAAACAAATTAATCTCAAGCAAAGAGAGAAATTTGCAATATTCAGGCAACTAACACTCATTACATTCAATAAATGATGAAGCAGCTAAGGCTAAGAAACACTTGCTGAGTAATAATGCTCCTCTTTTACACAAAATAGAGTAGGAAATAACCAGTCTAAAAAAAATCTAATAACTCAGTATTGCATGAAGTTTGGTTCCCTGATATTATTTGCAGTCTTCATAAAGAGAAGCTTTTCAAAACTGAAATCCTCTAGCCCATTTAATGTCTTTAAGTGCACATTTTTACTGTGGAATATTGTGCTTTAAGGCATAAAACACTTGTTAACTGCAGTTATCCATTATAAACCCGTGTTATACACCAGTCACTAAAGTAAAAATTCAGGAAAAAATGTATTTGAATGTTTTCCTTTGCTGCTACTTATAAAAAAATTGAAAAACAAAATTAATTTAGAATTCCCATATAAAGACTCTCTGCTAGACAGGAGAAGATTGAGAGAAAATGGGGACTTGGGGAGAGAAAGAAATTAAGCAAGAGCAAAAGAGCACAATTAGAAGTTATGGCAAATGTTGCTCAGGAATACTCTCCTGTATGATACCTTGCTAAGGAATTATTAAATACAACCTGTCGTGAGGGAATCTGAAGAAGAATAAAGGTGTTGTGACTGAGGTGGAATCCTTCATAGAGAAAGTGAGTGCGCTCCACAAAAACCATCATAATACTAGAAATTTAAAACCTTTAGCCAGAACATTTTGATGATAGCCAGTCACTGTAAATCAGTGACTGTAAAATCACTGTATCAGTCACTGTAAAAATGCTCAGTACTTAAAAAATGTAGATCCTATCTCCTAACATCAGTGGTCAATTTTTTGCTTGCCTCCTTTTACTGTGGTTCAGAAACTGAAAATGGGAAAAGGTAAAACATTGTTCAGGATTAAAAGAGTATTTTGAGCATACAATGTTCTTTGTAAAGCTGTCAATCACAGTACTGAAACTAGTAGTAATAAGTTGCAGAAATTAACACTTTAAGAAATTATGGGTTTGAACAGCTTGCATTATATGTTACAATTTGTCATTATCAGAAGTATGGAGAATACAAATAAATATAAAATATTTTTGCTTTTGTTGAAAGAGGGAAGCATATGATCACATTATTGAAGACTATCTTACAGTGGACTGTTTTCATGTATAACTTCCTAATTTTTTATTTGTTAAGATTTACAACCTAGAAATTTTTTAACCTCTACTGTTGATGATGATGTTTTATAATATCCATAATTCTTAAAGTAAATTAAGAGGTGTTTAGAAAAAAGATTGCAAGTTAATTATGTTTTAAATGTGGAACCTAAATAAATAATTTTCAAACAGAAGAGAAAATTTCAAATCTTTTTAGTGTCAATGGTGCAATTCTGACCTCAACAAGGCAAGAATTTCCTTCAAGGACCTCCCATTCCTAGCTAAGCATGAACACATTTGAAAACTTCTGTAAGGTTTAAGATTGTAATCTTGTAAATGCATCTACCAAGTGAAATGCTTACTTCAACAGTCTGCAAGAGACACAGATTTTTAAAGGTTGTTAGATATCTGTCTGATAGAAAAAGAGGTCCAGGACTCTCAACCTATGCCACTGAGAAGTGTAGGAAAAATTCTTCTACTGGCAACAGTGGAGACTGTCACTATTAAAATCTTATGAAGGCTTACCTGAGTTAAAGCTTCTTGAGTTATTTTCTTTGCTTAGACAAGCACAGGTAGTGACAGACAATGGCAGTAAACACACCAGCACCAAGCTTGGCATCACAAATGATGGAAGAAAGTACATTGTGCTCATGGTGTAGATGCATGGAGGACAGGGTGAGTCTGAATTAACCAAAAAGACACAGTATTAAAGTGAAAACACTTTCCATAGAACAATGCTTTGAAAAAATTTGGCTAAAGAGTTCAGAATGATACGAAGGCTTGTAAAGTTTAGAATAGTTTGTAATGTTTAAAACCCCTTGAGTTAATACATGATGCAATCTTATTTAAAGAAAATACTGGACTCTATTTTTATAATTCTGAGACAAAATTTATTCATTTCACTTTTTGGGATAGTAAAGAAAACTTTTGACCAAAGCAAAAACTACCCAAACATCCAAGGAATCTACAATGTTTGGTTTATAGAGCTGCTTGTGTACAGCATGTTCACTGAGCTCTCCAAGCTGACCCAAAACAAGTACTGGTTGGTAATTATGTGGATCTGTCAATAAACTTGTTCTAAGTACAAGTACAATTTTAGGAATTCCCTGAGGAAGGAAAGTGTCTGATATGTTTAACCAGCTTTATTATGTGTGAAATGGGATTTCAAACCACAGATGTAGCATATTTCTACAGTTTCATATTAACACCTTTAAGTTCAGTAACCCTCTTTTAGTGACTAAATAGCTCAAGATATATGAAAATTAATTTTGATAAGAAAGCCCAAAGTCAGCTGCAAATCCAAGAGTTATAGTTTGAGTCACACTCTCTGACAACTTTCACCAGACCTAGTTATTTGTTCACTTGCAGATCAGAACATTTACATATGGTATTAATGCAAGAAACACAGGATAAAATATCTTGTGGGTTTTTGTGTGGGTTTTTTTGTTTGTTTGTTTTGGGGTTTTTTTGTTTGTCTGTTTGTTTGTGTTTTGGGTTTTTTTGTTTTGGTTTTTTGTTTTTGTTTTTTTTTCTTTGTTTGCTTTTTTTTAATACAGTTATCTCAAAACAGGTAAAATAAATCTCTTCAGACTATGCACTCTTTTGGAGAAAAAAAAAAAGTAAATTTAAAGGTAAAAATCTCTGTATTATTATTATTATTCAGAATAATGTGGCTGAAATATTTCTGCTACACATAGAATATTGTGTACCTAGACTAAATATAAGATAAAAACTTATATGGCTTGAACTGCCATAACAGATATTTTGGTTAGATGCTAGTAAACCATTCTCAACTGCATGTGCAGAACAGATTGCCTAAGGAAACATCTGTGTCTCAGTCAGTGGAGACTTTGAAAACCACGTTAGACAAAAATAACAGAAATTGATTAGGGATAGTTAATTCCATCGTGCTTCAGGAAGATGGACTGGATAGATTCCCAAGGTCTTAATTTTTTTCAGAGTTTTCTCAAGATTAGTGTGTGTGTTTTACATATATATATACATATATATATATGTATGTATCTATGTATGTATGTATGAATGCCTACAGTTACATAAACTTTTCCAGCTGCTTCTATAGATAGAGCTTAGGTGCAAGCAAAGCAATCTAGGTAGTTTTATTTACTTCTCATTTTGTTTTTGCCCTGCCTCAGAATATGCGTTGTCCTGGAATTGTGCTAATATCCAAGGCAGCTTCTAAGAGAAATGTGCTTCCAGATGGTTCTTGAATATCTCCACTGACAGAGACTCCACAGCCTCTCTGGGCTGCCATTCAGAGTGACCTTGGCAGGCTGGAGGAATGAGCTATCAGTAACCTCTTGAGTTTCAAGAAGGACAAATAAAAAGCCTTCCCTTTGGAAAGAAAGACCCACTTTAAGACCCATTTCATAACTGTCAAAAAAGCTTAAAGAAAGTATCATCCTCAGGATTCACTGAATATTACTGTAATTTGGTATTTAATTTGCATATTAAAATTATTCTTAGACTCCACTACTGATATCCTGAACTCTGAAAGAGATTACATTTCTGCAATTCAGAAGTTCCCTTTCTGGAGCTCAACACAACTAGGTATATTTATTAAGAGCAGTGGACAATGACACTAAGGTAAAACATTACACGATATATTTTTTTCAAGCTTTTTAACTTTAAAACACCTACAGAATGGATGGGGGATCAAACCCAGCCAGTACGGGTTTAGAAACGGCAGCTCCTGTCTGACCAACCTGATCTCCTTTTATGACCAGGTGACCCGCCTGGTGGATGAGGAGAAGGCTGTGGTAGGTCTGAACTTCAGCAAGGCCTTTGACACTGTCTCCCACAGCATACTCCTGGAAGAGCTGGCAGCCCATGGCTTGGACAGGGGCACTCTGTGCTGGGTTAGGAAGTGGCTGGATGGCGAGGCCCAGAGAGTAGTTGTGAACAGTGCTGCATCCACTGCTCCAGCCGGTCACGAGTGGTGGCCCCCCGGGATCAGTGTAAATTTGCAGATGACAGCAAGCTGGGGGGGAGTGTGGATCAGTTGGAGGGCAAGAGGGCTCTGCAGAGGGACCTGGACAGACTGGAGAGCTGGGCTGATTCCAACGGGATGAGGTTCAACAAGGCCAGGTGCCGGGTCCTGCACTTTGGCCACAACAACCCCCTGCAGCGCTACAGGCTGGGCACAGAGTGGCTGGAGAGCAGCCAGGCAGAAAGGGACCTGGGAGTTTGGATTGACAGGAAGCTGAACATGAGCCAGCAGTGGGACCAGGTGGCCAAGAAGGCCAATGGCATCCTGGCCTGGATCAGGAACAGTGTGGCCAGCAGGAATAGGGAGGTGATTCTGCCCCTGTACTCAGCACTGGTGAGGCCACACCTGGAGTGCTGTGTCCAGTTCTGGGCCCCTCAGTTCAGGAAGGATATTGAGGTGCTGAAGCAGGTCCAGAGAAGAGCAACCAGGCTGGTGAAGGGACTTGAACACAAGTCCTGTGAGGAGAGACTGAGGGAGCTGGTGTTGTTTAGCCTGGAGAAGAGAAGGCTCAGGGGAGATCTCATCACTATCTACAACTACCTGAAAGGAGGTTGTAGCCAGGTGGGGGTTGGTCTCTTCTCCCAGGCAACCAGCAGTAGGACAAGAGGGTATGGCCTTAAGCTGTGCCAGGGGAGGTTTAGGTTGGATATTAGAAAGAAATTCTTTACAGAGAGGGTAATCAGCCATTGGAATGGGCTGCCCAGGGAAGTGGTGGATTCTCTGTCCCTGGAGGTTTTTAAGATGAGACTGGATGTGGCACTTAGTGCCATGGTCTAGTAACAGCAGTGGTGTTGGATCAAGGGTTGTCCTTGATGGTCTCAGAGGTCCTTTCCAACCCATCTGATTCTGTGATTCTATGATTCTATGAAAATCTCAATGCTCTTCAAAACTGTTACAGATGAACCTGTCAACTTGTCTTACTTAAAATGTAAAAAAAATCAAACAAACAACACCCCTAACAGCCAAAAACTGACTTTGAAAATAAGACCCTGTCTATGCAGAAACTATGGTAATGATATAGGGTAATTAAGATACATAAGATCTTTTTGTGGGTATTCTCATTTTAGTTTCAGAATAAACTTAATATTATTTAATTTAATCTATTTTGAAAATGAGTTATGCTAAATCATATTAAGGCCACTTAATAGGAAAAAAAAAGTCCATGAAGACATTAAGTCATTCAAATTAATTCATTTTCAGAGTTCATTAGAATTAACATAACGATTTGCTGTTATGCAGGAAAGTCGTGTCTGTCACTCTACCTCTGAAAACTCATTTTGTAGAGGTACCACTAATTCACATCCCATTTCTTCCTGTAGTGTGGAAATGATTACTTTATTCTTTTTTCCCAAGATGCATGTAAAAGCCCCATTATACATATATATAGAGCCATATGGCTTATTCAGTCATACATTTCTTACACACCCATCTCAGACCTGTTATGATAATCCACATACAGAAACCCAAAAGCAAGTAGCTGAAAGTGTCACACAGTGAAGCAGAGGAGAAGGGCAATGCATTTGTGTTTGCAAGCTTTCATGGTAGAAAACAATTAATTGGATTATCTTAAGAAACAAACAGTTTTGCTTATCATAAAGTGAATGTTTAAGTCATGGATTTTTAATAAGGAAATTTTTAATCATTATTATTTTTCAAATTGTGGATATGTCAATTTGAATCATTAGTCCAAGTGTTGTTCAGAGACATTTATGGAGGACTCCAGCTGGTCTGGGGACTCTGTGAGTGAGCTTGATATCGACCAAATACCTGTGTACCCTTAAGACAGCTTGTGGAGGAAATAGCTGGGAGCAAAAGGACGAGAACACGGAAGAGAAAAACTGTTACACAGCAGAGACAGGCTGACTTCCTGTATTTTTGCTGAGTCACGATGATTTAGCAGAAGCTGCAGGCATAGCCAATCCCAATATGTTTATGTAACCAGAACGCCAGTTATGAACTGACAAGAATGTTGTAAGTAGTGTATAAAAGTAGCTGTCTGACTTGGAATAAAGTTCTGTCTTTTGGGAAGAAGTGTCGTGTCCGTCTCAACAGCGACAGACACTGACTTTACTTATATCTCTATATTAATGTGCTGGGCTGGTAAGTGCTATCTTGGTAGCATTTAAAGAGACTTTTACATGCACTGTTGATGGGAGAGTGGATAGAAACCTCGGTTCTCTCGTTATCTGCTACCTAACTTGTACCAGTTTGCTTCATGAAGCATTTTACAGTAGCTTCAAGATAGCATACTTGCCTGGCCATACTTGTCTAACAGAGTTTTATGTCTGTATTGATCAGCTGCATTCTTTATTTTAAATTATTGTAACTTCTTTGAGGATTTTAGTTCATAGATTCGTCCATGAATGCTAATTCTTTCATTCCCTGTTCGTTCTCTTTCTTCAATTTGTAATTTCATACTCGCCTTCTATAAGATACTTAGTTAAAGAAATATTTTGTCTTTTCATAGAAAGGATTGCTGTTGGTTTTCTCCTTTGGCAACAGCATCTGGAAGTAGATAAAATTTTGTTTTATTGTACACAATATATAAAACAAAGAAACACAAGCCTTCATCAGAGTCTGGAGGCGTTTAAGTTGGGAATTGAAAAACTGCCAAAAACTACTTCCAGACAACAAGAAAATAAGTGGATTTCTTTTCTTAAAAAATAGGAGAAACAAGTGTACTTTATGAGAAAGGCAAATGGCATTACAAAGTAGGAGATTTTTTTTTCATTTCTGGACTTATCACAAACCAATAAGATGTGTTTTCTTCCTACAGATTGAAAAGAAAGTGTAAAAAATAAAAGATTGTTTGCCCACTTAAGGATGTCATCAAAGTGTGTTTCCAAATTCCATAAGGAAAAAGATCTCTGCAATTGAGTTTTACTATTGCTGTTTAACAATTTTTCCCTCCAGTCAGGTATAAAAAATGATCTTTACATCTATGATGATTGGATAGGGCATTGTGTGCATTGTAATTTTTTTATTAATGAAAAAATATGTTTTGAAATCTGAATATATAAATTACATAGTACAGTACTTGCTTAGCTTTCTGTTTTGATTATTTTTCTGATTCCACAAATTTTGCATTTCTATTAAATATTTCATGCTCTAGAAAATTTACTTGGTATTATTACAGATAGGCAGCAGGATTTTTTAAGTTATGACTTTATAAGTCTTCTTTTTCATCAGTATTGTCTTTAATTCTTTTCAGGCACTGGTACTCAAGCATACAGTGCCCTTTAGTCAGCTTCTGTGACTGGTCATATATACTTACACTGAAACATTTATATTCTTCTGATGCTTTCTTGGTAAATGCAAGGCTAACGATTCTTGATACAAGGGTGACTATTCTGTTGTCACATTTCTGTGTCTTTATGTAGAATTATGCTTTCTTACTGAAGTCGAACTGTCTTCCAAGGCAGAATCATTAGTTTAATATATGCTTGGTTTTATATTTTTTAATGTATATTGATATATTGATATATAGATATATCTAAAAATGTCAGAGGATTTTTCTCCTATACTTCTTTACAAGTTTCTTACCATAATACCTTTTCAGCTTTTTTACAAAACATCTACGTTCACATACAGGTGATATTAAACTACTAATTTTCACTAATTACAGGGAATTTTTTGGATTAGAAAACCACAAACAACCTAAAACCAAAACCCAGTAACATGTAGTAACAGCTCTGAAGTTTCGGAAATTGCTACAGTTCTGATTTAGTCACAGATTTTATAATTGCTTTACTTAAAAAAGAAAAAAAAAAGGAAAAAATCCCCAAAATTATTTCATATATACTCTAAATAAATGCAAAAGTATTTGCTTGTTACTATGGTTTGCTTATGCTGAGAATATGGTAGCACTACAATATAAAATTTACATCATGAAGGTACAGAATAGTACATAAATAATTAATTTTTAATTTTAACTAAAGTCAAACCTTTTGTGTAGTCATTGATAGAATAAAATATATCCAGGGATTTATAGAGAGTCATTTGTCTCCATTAAAGAAAAATCCAGAAGGTTTTCACTTTGTGGAGCTGAACAGTGGACTGGTGATGAAGTTATATCGGATGATTTTCTTGGCAAGTCACTAAAGTCATTATCCTCCTACCTGCATCAGAATTAGCTATTTGCAAGGATTGATTAGTTGTGCAGACTGACTACTTAAATAATCATGATCTTAAATATGGCTGTGAAATTGCAACTTCCTTTGTTTCTCACAAAGAAAGAAAATCATTAAGAAAAAATAAGACCACAGATGATTTGCCAACCTTTGACTATCTGGAGGTGATTCTATAGTCAAAAATATGTTGAGCATTTAACTTTAACAACAATTAAAGTGCTTGGGTTTGACTTTAATAATTAATTACCTTTGAATTTGCAAACATTACTAATTCTGGAAGTACTGAATTTTCAGACACTCCTTTGGTGATTCTTTCAAGAATTCCTAGCCTAGGAAAGTATTTATCTAATATCACAGTCTACAACTTTCTCGTGGAGGGGCAGACACTGATCTCTTCTCTGTGGTGACCAGTGGAAGAATGCCTGAAGTTGCATCAGGGGAGGTTTAGGTTGGGTATAAGAAAAAGGTTCTTCACCCAGAGGGTGGTTGGGCACTGGAACAGGTTCCCCAGGGAAGTGGTCACAGCACCAAATCTGACAGAGTTCAAGAAGCATTTGAATGATACCTTCAGGCGTACTTTCATACTCTCTGGTGTGACTCTTGGGCATGGTCCTCTACAGGGCTGGGAGTTGGACTGATGATCCCTGTAGGTGCCTTCCCACTCGGCATATTCTGTGATTCTGTGAAAATGTAGATATCTGCATGTAAGTGCTAATATGTACTTGTAGATCATAATTAATCTCCTCCAGAAACTGGCTTCTAAAGTACAGCAGATTAATCATTCTGTAGGAGTGTCTGGCTATGAATATGGTAACAATTTCAGATGTGCATATCTGTGGGTTGAATGTAATTGTTCATACAAAAGCATCTAATAACTTTTGAGATTAATCAGCACATCCCTCCTGAGAGATGCTTCCTGCAGAATCTATGTCAAATCTATCAGCCCTATGTGGCTGTCTCAGAACATTAAAAAGTAGCTGGAATGGCTCTGTTCATTTAAGTTTCCATATTAAATTCCCTCTTTTAGGTTTCTAATCATGAGCTAGGTCTCAGCCTCCCACTTACAGATGTTATCAGTACAAAGAATGGATTTTAGAGAGCAAATCAAGTGATCAAAAAGAAATATCTACTGCTTCAAGGTGAAATGAAAAGTTAACCAAATTTGTTTACATAAAAGTACCTGCATATAGGCAGGGGTTTTTGTGGGTGGTGTTTGTTTGTTTGTTTGTTTTGTTTTTTTGTTTGTTTTTTTTTTTTTAATTTTAGTCTGAATTACATCCTCTGCATGGGGTACAATCCCTAAACATAAACATTTAGTGCCACTTGGCAACCTTTGCTTCCTGCTGGTATCTCAGAAGAATACGTCTCTTGCATGTCTTGCATCTTCTCTATGGGACCTGTGTTTATGTTCAGGTACATATTGCATGTCAGATGAGACTGGATAGATAAGATTAAGCAGCAGAATACATATGACTTAGATATTATGGTGTCCAGATACTAAACATTCGGGCTTACACAGAAGTTAATGGGAATAAAGGATTATTTTTTTTGCACTGTGCAGAAACATACATGATTCTTGACTCCATAAATGGAAGATTTAGTGCTTCCCATTTATCAATCATATATTCTGTTAAGACGGTCAGTAGAAAACTCTGGTACTCGAAATATATGAATAACATCAGATTTGTTGGTATCCAGAAACATCTCTCAATTCTCTGAAGTTTATAACCAAGTATTCTGAGATAGGCATGTGATGGAGTAACAGGGAAAAACTTTGAAAATTATTGGTCATGAAAGAACTTGTTAAAGAAGTTGGAGTTGTGGTTTAGACCTGCCTTATAATGAAAGAATCAGAGTGCACTGGCTCACTTCAAGCAAATTGTCAGAGATGTAGAGAAAACACTAAATTGTGATGGTGCTGTTTTCTATCCTTCCTGATGGAACTGAAAAACTGTGCATACAGAAATAAAAATAATTTTCTCTGGTTCATTGATGAACTGCTTTGCTGGTAGGGGAATAGGAATATCCTAGATCTTGATCCACAGTAATGCTACTGTTCGTGTACTTCAAGTCTTTCTCTCTTTTTTTTTTTTCCTAAGAAAAATATATACAAATTCCTGAAACATGATTAAAATGCAGGTAATCCTTAGATCCTTTCAGGATTTTATCCATGTTATTGATTACTCTTTCAATTTATTTTTCCTTTTTCCATAAATGATACATTCTTTACCTTATGATGATTTGACTTCACTGACAGTGAGGGAAGGATTACCAGATAGCACAAAAATTATTCTAGAAAACTTGGAAACTAGGTCCTGAAGTACAAGCTTCTTTGTTCTAGTACTCAAACCTCCCACAATCTTAACTGATGTTCTCATCATTACATTATTATGCAAAGGGCAGATAGCAACACTACTGACTATATTTCAAAATAAAAAAACTCTCCAGATACTGTGACTGAGACATAATTGAATAGATAATATGAAGGGAAATGAGGATTCTACTTCTCTTCTGAGTTGCTTGTTAAACAAGTTTCTTCTAATCTAACGCTTAGTACTATGACAATTTTTTTCTTGTTTTTGTTTTTCTGGTTATTTCTTTTTTTAACAGCAATTTAAGGAAACAAAGAGATTTAATTCCACAAATCATCGTGAGTCAACATACCCCCTAAATCTAAACTCTACAAAGCTTTGTGTAGCCCTGCTTATAAGGGAGGGGATAGTATTATGTAAAATTCACACAACCTGGCCTGTAGAGCATATTAAGATCCCTATCTAGCAAACAAGATGGAGATGTAAATCACACAGATAAGCTTATTTGTTCAGCTTAGGCCTTTCTTTGGCATGCAGGCAGTCTGATGGAAAAAAAAGTGTAGTTTTTGGGCGTGTCTCTGGACAGTTCTGGGTTAATAGAAGAGCCAGATAGAAGGTATTTTTACTACAATTCTTCTAATATTTAGTTTAGACAGGCATCAATTCATATTTAATTGATATTTAACAGAAAAGTAATTTAAAGTCCTTCTAAGATGAAGCATTTGATAGTCAGAGAATTAATTTCATGACCATTGAATACCAGAAATAAACAAATTAATGTTCTAATCTAAGCTGAATTTAAATGCTAACAGAGTTTTTGTGAAAGAAATATAAATGTTTGTGCTGCCTTTTTTTTTTTTTTTTTTTTTTTTTTTTTCAGATTAGGAGATCTTTTTTCCTAAAATCAATTTAGGTATTTAGGCCAAATACTCTGATATAAGTTTTACACTTTTTCAGAGACTAAAGTAAAAATCCAACATATGGTTGGAGTAAACTTTATTATTTAAGGTTACTCTTTCCCTTAATTGGGTATAGTACAGTCCTGTAGAACTGTAATGCATTTTTTCACTATCAGTTTCACTATTATTGCATGCAATGATGATGATGTATTTATACCTGAATGCAAGTATTTCACTGACTGTTTTACCACAACCCTCCCAACAGAGCAAAATCTATAAAACTAAGACATAAATGGGCAATGAAATCTTTATGTTTTTCTGTTTACACT
>VXAY01007339.1:428188-498867 GCA_013399855.1 Oxyruncus cristatus
ATTTTATCTCCAGGTTAATGCTCATCAATTTCAATTGCTATATATTTTAATTTATATATATATATATAAGTTGATCACTTGCTATATATTCTCTGATAAATCAAGCCAAAATTCTTGGAGATGGTCACAGTTGACTTATTGAGAATTCAAGATTTAATGCCAACATATTTGAATCTTATAATTAAATATGTTTCCTCTGTTTAGGCTTCAGTCTTTCTTTAGAGAAATTTCTGAAAAACTATATTTCAGTTCTTCATATAATAATCTCCAAAATTCTTTCATTATTTGCTATTCTTTTTAGACAAATATTTTCCTGTTAATTATTCTTAATTAGCTCTGTTCCAATATGTTTGGGGGATTTTGTTTGCTTGTTTGCTTGTTTTCTCATAATTTCTTTTTTAGTAGTTATTTTACGCAACAGACTGTCATGGAATGTGCTGAAGAACAGAACTGGCATTTACATTGTAAGTGTGTCTATAACCAGTTTCAGGTACCTACTGCATTGACTAAAATAAAAGATAGGTTACTACTAAGGAAAAACTTGCAAAAACACTTGTTCCTTCCTTTAATTTGTTTGCAAAACTATAGACATAAAATCGTTTATATTACTGTCAAGCTCAGACTTTTATTTTATTATTTTTAACATTTATTTAGTAATTTGTTAGTTTGAACTTATTGACGTGGTCCATCAGCTCACTTTTAAATAGGCACGAGGGCTGAGACTCAGCTGTAAAAGCATAAGCATGTAGTGAAACTTAAAATATATGAGCTCATCGTGAATGACCTTCTATATGCTGTTAGAATGCTGAATGTGTCTCTGAGGCTCTCAGCTAGTGCTGTGCAGATATCTTTGGTATCTTATAATATCTGAAATTTCACCAGATTCATGTTAGGTAATTTGATCCCACTGCAGGTGCCCATTTTAGTAAGTTGATCAGGAGGTGCTTTTAGAACACTCCAGAAAAACAGGTGAGTCACATCTTGCTTCCTAGATATCACTCTACATCCTGACTTTATCGATTGGTTGTAAGTGCTCTGCAGACCTAGTTATATGTAGGTGAGAGCCTTAGGTTATGAGAAGAATATAGAAGTTAATGAAGTGACCCTGACTGTAACTAGAATTTTAATATTAGTAACTTAATCCTGATTACTTTTTTCTTTAATAGTTCCTTCTAAAAATGTGGTCTCATTCAGAAAATCAATGTATAACTTTTATTAAATTCAGGAGTCATTTCAGGTCTTTTTTTTTTTTTTTTCTGATTTAAAATCTTACAGAATCTTACAGAAATGATTCAGCTTCTTTCCAAATTTTTGTTTTGTTTGAGAAAAAGAATACTAAACTTATTTTTATGTACACAGTTAAGATGATACTGTGTCATATGCTCAGTTTCTGTGTATGTAAAGTTCAGACAACACAATTTTAATTTTATTGTCTGTTATTATTATTATTTGTCAGATTTTTAAGAATATAAGACAAAAAGAGACTTGTTCACTATAGCAAAATAACATGGAAGAAAAACTACTGAACCTCTTGTGCTATGATTTTACAACTAAAAAAATAGTTTTACATCAAGTAATTTCTGAGAACATTTTATTTCAGCTTAGGAATTACGTTTTATTCATTAAGAACTGGTTTACACACAGTGAAAAGTAAAAAGCAAAATGGCTGTGGGATAGTCCTACCTCCTTGAGTCAGTTGAATTAAGAGCAATGAAGAAACAAACAACATAGATGGAATTAGAGAATTTTAATATTTTATATAATTAGCGATTCATGTTTATTCCTTCCTTTTAGTCTGATTAAAAAAAATTAATGAAGACTACAGAAATAAGCTCACATGTTATTTGAGTGAACAGAATGTCTTAATACAACATGAAACTCTTTGCTTTCCACTTCCTAGAAGATGAACGGTTTACAGATGGAGACACTATGCTGGTTCAGGCTAGTCCTTGGATCCTGAACTTCATGTACTAGATACATATGACTGAGAAATGAATCATTAGGTCTACTACTCTAGCTGATAGAAATACAAAGACGTGGACTCAGATACAAATGTCACCAGCTGTTACATGCTAGCAACCTCAGTAGGAATTAAGAAAATTATGGGAAATTAAGAAAAAAAAATATAACAGAAGTAGAAATTAGTATAAGTTCCCTAGATGTGACATTATGAAGTCTGATTCACATTTCTAGGAGTATCTGAGGTCTTTAGGATTTGCATTGTACAAACTGTGATACTAAACAAAGGCTGCTCATGAGAGTTACTTCTGAAATCCAATTCTTCTCTCAGATGTGGTAGAATTCTTCAGTAAGCACATCAGTAGCAGCAATAAAACTAGTCTACGACAGGGTTGTTGCTGACTTCCTTCTCTCCTTTCTTCCTGCAGTGTAAACTCCTAGGTACATTCTCTCTGGTCTTATCTGGGGCTCTTGGTCTGTGAAGCAAGCAAAGGAGAGAGTTTGTGTTGAGGTATCCACACGGACACTTACTTGTTTCCTCTACCCACAGTGAGATAAGGGAGAGAATAGGAAGATTAAAAATGAGAAAAGTCATGTGTTGAGATAAAGACAATTCAAGAAGTGAAAGAGAAAACAACAAAAAAAAAGAAGACCCAAAGAAATTATGCAAACAAAATTGCTCACCACCTCCCCCAAGCAGACTGATACCCAGCTAGTCTCTGAGCAACATCTACCTTGGAAGACGAACACTATGCATCCCCTTTTTCTTCTATTGCTGAATATGATGTCATATGGCATGGGATAGCCCTCTGGAAGTGGGCAGTGAGAGAAACTGAGAAAGCCTTGATGTTGTGAAAACACTGTCCTATATATTAATAATATCAATTTAATTATAATTAATAATGAAAAACATTTGTGTCGTATCAGCACAATTTCAGTCACAAATCCAAAACATAATGTCATGCAGGTTGCTATGAGGAAAATTAACTCCATCCAAGGCAGATCCAGTACAGTTTGAAATCCGTATTCTCTTAATCCTGAAGAAAATTGAACCCAAGTAAAGTATTTCTTTCATCAGTCATTCTTGCCATCTTTCTGTTGGTTGACTTGGAAGGATAATGTCTAATTTACCTTTTTTTTAGTGCTAAGCTGTTATGCAGATGTAAGTTGCAGGAACAGATGAACAACAAGCAAGTGCGAGTGTGATTCCAGACTAATGAAATAAGAAACTGTTTTCTCTACTGTTACATATCCACTGCTTAGCATATGTACAAAGACTGTTTCCTACAATGTTATTTATTGACTGCTTAATGTAAGTGCAAAAATAACAGTAGGAGGAATTTAAATTAATAAGGATTGGAGTGCTTTTAGTTCAAATTAGGCTACTAATCAGAAAGAAATTTGAAATTCATGAAGTGGGAGACAGTATAATTCACTTGGCTATGAAAATGGCAGTCCTACTCTCCAGTCTAAAGACTGATTATATGTTCTTTTTCATCTTTTNTTTTTTTTTTTTTTTTTTTTTTTTTTTTTTTTTTTTTTTTTTTTTTTTTTTTTTTTAAATGAAAAAGTTCTAGAAGGAAAGAACAAGATCAAGGACTTTCTGTGTTTTCAAGGAGAATGCCAGAATCATTCAGCTATAGGGTCACATTCTTTTCTTTGATGTCTCTTGATCCATTAATTTTGCATAATTTGTTACTCATAGCTGAGAAACCACAAGGAAGTTGAAGCATCACTCCTTACACTAGTATTCATACCTTCACAGAGCATCAACCAGAGGCGAGACAGAATCACAGCACTAGAACTTGTCAGGTGTATATTTTTAGGCAAGTGAATTGAACTTTTAGCTTCTAAATGACTGAACTATTAAATAAATAGTTGGACTTTGAAAAATGCAGAAATGTTTTAAATTAAGCTTTTTAAACACAGGTGACATATGACAGCCTATATTCTGCAGGTTATCACACCTGTCTTTTCAGTGGTCTCTATTTGAATATACTAGGAAATTGCATCCCACTATTAGCAGTGCTACTAACTGAAGAGTATATTTGTAAATATTACCAATATTGGAGATACATGGACTAAGGGATTTGAATTAAATCTTTTCTTTTGGAGTTGGAATCCAAAATTTACTTTGTTCAAGAATTGTATCTTTATTCTGTTGCCTAAAGCTGGATATCTGATGCTGTTTGATATTTCTGTGGTTAATTCTCCTCCAGCTGTCAATCTTGAAGTTTGTATTTCTTTCATGTCATAATTTTTAGCCTCCTGCAGTCATTTCAAATATACTGAATTATTTCATTTATCACTCTAAGGTACTTAAGGCAAAGAATGAAGAACAGAAAGACAAGATAAGAAGCTAGGCTGCATTCTATTATGACAAAATTGTGTCCTGTATGCTGACTGTTATCATTTTCACACCTGCAGAATTTAGTTAGCCAACCTCTGGTATGATATTGCCATGATGTATAGTTATTTGCACCTAAGTATTTGTTTTTGCCAGAAATCATTTAGGAGGCCCTTAAACTGCAGCATGTAAAAAATGGGATGAGATGCCTGTGAAACCCACCGTTATGAGGAGGGATATGAATCTCACCCTTATGTTCCAGTTATTATCAAAAGAGGAAAATAACCACGTATATATTTCATTTCATTAGGGACACTGAAATTTAATTAACTCAGTGTACTAAAGGCACTATATTACTACTGTAGCAGCAGAAGTATATCACATTTTAGTACTTAGAAAGCATTCAACATGATAGCAGAAAATAAACATCAAATTACGCTGACATCTTTACATGAATATTCACAGAGGTGAAAATTGTGCAACCAGTCAAGGATGCACAAAAATTCCAACCTAACTCATTACGACTAATATGAAAATTATGTGGAGTTGGTTTGGGGATTTTTTTTTTTGTAATTTAAGTGAAGACCAAGATAATTTTATGTGTAGAAAACATTAGAGACATTTATCTTGGAATATAAAACAGATTTTGGATCATTTCTGTTTGCCACTAAAAGTTTCCACAACACAGTATGGTAAAGTTCCCAGGCTTAATAGATATAAATCTGCCTGAAATTTTCTGTCTGTGTCATTCCATGTTTGCCAATTCTATAAAGCCTTTTCTTAAATGCCAGTACTTACAGATTTTACTGGGAAACATAATATGTGAGAATAATACCTTTCAGAGCTACAAAAGACTAAAATTTGAGTTCTTTTTGAACAATTGGAGAGATTAATTTTTTATGTTGTGAAAGATTTTTTATACTTCAAATTGCTAAAACCTTCATAGCTCAACTTGATCCCTTCACTGACCTAGAGGTATGAACCAACAAAGATCTGCCTTGGCCTTTGACTCCTTAGGGGTAGCTCCAGAAGAAACTTGGAGCTGTTAGTGTATTTAAATATCCCTCCTTTGCTCACCACATCCAGAAACTGCTTCAAGTCCTTAGGACATGTCCTTTTTTATCCCTGTATACAGTCTACTCCTATCATTTTAGGGGTTCAGAAATAAATTGTCCGAAACTTAGATGTTTACATGCCAGTAAGTTTTTAATATTCTAGTGCTATATGCAATGTCTTAGAATATCCAAGACATAAACACAGGTCTAGCAGAGATGATATAAGGTAGAAAGGATAGTCAAGGCACTGTGTAGCAGAAGTGACAGGTGAAGCCTAAGCAGGACATTCAAAATTGTTTAAAACATTATGTTTAAAACATAAAGCATTAAATATCTACTCATATGTTACTGAATCCAGTCCCTATGTATGAGAAAGTTATTCTAGGATCAGTTCAGTTGCCCACCCATAGATGTCCAATGTGGATTCACAGGGCAACTGAAGTGATCCTGGACCTCTATTAGAAGTAAGAAATTTAATGGACTTCTTCAGATTTTATGAGTTTCACCATATTTTCTTTATTTACTCTGTTGTTTACCTTAGAAATTTCCACGTACTACTATGAAACAAGGAGAGAGTTGTTATGATTGTATAATACTAAGCAGATCTCTGTGCAAAAAAAAAAAAATCAATAGTTATACTTGTATGTATTAAAACATAGAGTTCTTTGTTTGCCCTTTATTAACTTAGAGGCAAGACGGTATTTTAATAATGCAGAATATTGTTGGCTTTTAAGTCTACACTCAATGTAGACCTTGTTGCGGGTGAATGAGCAAACTGAACTGCAACACACCATCCTATAAAACTCAAGCTTAACCCTAACAGGTTTGTTTAATCTCCTTTTGAGGAAAGTTTTGCACATTACTCTGACAATTACAAAGTCTTTCAGTTTTGAAGTGTGTGTTATTAAAAAGGCTATAGTGAGATGGACTGAAATCTTTATGCTCCCTTATTGCTGCAGATGGCATTGTCTCTCTCCAAACAGCTGTCCTTGTCAGGAAACATTAAATGCCTCACCCTACATATGCTATACAACTGATGTTATTCTGATTACATATGCTTCTAGGGTTGGTTTATCACCCAAACATTAAATTGAGGATACATGGAATGATTGTGGAGATGATTGAATGATTTACAGTTTTCAAATATATTAACAAAGTAAATAGAGGAAGGGACCATTAGCTTTTTCCGAAAATGGGGCTCAAAGAGGGGTATGCACTCAACTGGACATATATGAACTTCATTTTTTTGGTTCACCTAATGTATGGGAACACGATGAGTTTTTGTATTGCTTTTCAGAGGATTTAATTTTTATTTCAATCACTGTTATTTGTGAGGTGCTTGAAAATGCTGTAGAATAAATTTGGCAGTATAATTCTGTATACTGCTTTCTTCTTCAGAGTAAATGCCTGAATTCTTCTCAAAAAGGTTTGTGGAGTTTCAGGTCTTTTCAGTCTTATCTGTTTGTCATGTATCAATTAAAGGAAACTACTTACATGAGGTGCTTCATTAAAAAAAAAACTGCATAAAGCAATAAAACAAGATTGAAAAATACATGAAGGGTATTCATCAGAGTCTAAAACATCTCAATGTTTCCTTAGTAAACACTTTTTTTGATTAAATGTATACAGTCATGACTACTGCAAAGCAGAATTTAGAAATTAATAAATATGTGGTGTAAATATTTTTTATTTATTTAATTTATTAATTTGCTATTGAATGATGAAATGCAAAATATTCAGTTAAGAAATTGTCATTTCAACGTACATTTACAATAGTTCCTGCAGGTATCTGTTTAATCTACAGACATAAGACACAATATAATAATATATATAGTATATATATCATATATGATCAACATCCTATTTAATATAATAAAACCTAGTATAATTATTTACATTAAATTTCTAAACAATTTAGTGAATTTCTTCCCCACATATAAATAATTAATTCTGATGAATACTGTGGTATGAATTGCAAGCAAAGTTTGAACTAGAAATAGAATAAATATGAAAAGCTGTATAAAAATATTATGAACTTCTAATTCTCTTTTTCTGAAATCCCTGTTATACCATTTTCACAATGGTATAACAGACAACCTGTTATACCATTGAGAGTTCTGCTTTTTAAATAAATAATCAGATATTATTATATATATAAGTATCCAGAAAAAGCCTCCTTAATTCTGAAAACTTTAGTTTTGTTTTGGTACTTTCATATAATTGTTTACAGCCACAGTGTCACTTGTTATGATACCTCCACTTGATAAAGAATAAGCAAGGACATTTACACTAACAAAGGTAAACAAGTCCCTAGTGATCTGACTAAGTACCGAAAATAATATGAAACCTGCTGTTCATTCATATAAAATTCTTGTGTACTATTTTGAGAGACCTGCCCAAATGCCTCATATGGGAGATTCTTGATGTTGCAGGAATGTCTTAGCTTTTTTCTTTGGTAGGATAGTCTCTCTCCCTCTCTGCAAGTATTAAAACACATGATATTCCTGTCTAGAAACAAGTAACTCACGAAAATCCCTGGCTTTCAAAGTATTCATTCTCTCTTTCTTCACTCAACTATACAATCTAACGCTAGTGAATGCAACAATGCCTTGGAACTTATTACGACATTTTTATATCCACTGAGCTGTCATCGTGCTTCTTGTCAGGTGCTACTATTATTAAATGCAGGAAAAAAATAGTTTTAGCCCAAAAATCTCCTTTTGGCAGATGGGCTATAGGTGTCTATCAGAAAGTTTTCATCAAGAAGAATGGTTTTTGTTTGATGACAACTGGAAAGATCACTTCAGAGAAATGTTAGTGTTTTGGGTTTTTTTTTTCTCTCTGAAAATCTACAGTTAGTCTACCTGCATATTTTTATATCATTATCTCTCAAGTGTAGTGGCCTTATGAGATGCACCTGCTACAGTATCAGCAAGGCTCAGGAGCAAGCAAACAAAAGAAATGCTTCAGGGGACTATCAGTGTAATGATGTTGAAATCAAGCAGGATAAAACTGATGTGGAGTAAAGGTACCCTGCGTACCTGTGTACCTTGGGGGATTACGGTATATTGCACCTGGAGCAGAATATGGAAGCACTACCAGAGTGAATTTTTTAGCATCTCTGTAAAATACTAAAGCAGCTGACTGATCACTCAGTGGAAAGGTAGGTAGTAATCCTCAGAAGCGTTTAAGAGCAATTGTGCTAAAGTTAAGGTTGAGAATATTCTGCTCACAATTTCTGAAAGATAACAATTTACTTACAAATACTAATGGCATAGATATTCCGTGATCACATGTCCATAAATTTTGTCCTCTGATCCACTGATTTTTAATCATTCATAAGAAATTATTCCTTCCTTTCTGTGAGGCCTCATATACTTGAAAGCCTGATCACTTTGTGGCATAAGTTATTGTCTGTGTGTTTAGCAGGCAGATATGCTTGGTACAAGAATCTAGATAAGAGATCCTCCAAACTTAATGAGAATAGTTTCTCCAAAGGGATATGAGATAATTTTCCATGAAATTTCAAAAAATACCAACCCATATGCCATAATTTTCTACAGAGTAATTTCTGTCTACATCTCTGTCAGCAGGGCTTCTTTCCTCTGCTAATCTCCGAACTGCAAAGCATGAACTCTCAAGACAAAGTACCACATGAAAAAGGTAGTTTATCAACCACTGTTGATCCTCTCAGGCTTGGAAAACTTTGATACCACCAGTCTATGCTGTTCTCCCAAACACAGAAACTGCCTATGAATGCCAAGTATTTCTTCCAAGTATCAAATGGTGTAGATACAGGACAATGGTGTAACTCTCTGGGAAGAATGATGCTGAACCTGTCTTTGATGTTACATGAAGAATGCATAAGGATGACCTTAGACTCTGAGGGCAAGTGGCATGAAATAGATCTACCTGTAATCCCCAGTTGTCTTACCCCAACAGGGATAACACATTTTAAGGCAGACTAGTGGTGTCTATACTATGTAATTTTTGACTCTGGATCATTTCTGTACTCCATGAGTGCTCCTAAAGCCCTTAGACATAGTTCCTATCTTCAAATCACCTTCATTTTAAGAAGGCACACTTGTGGAGGCTTTTGGTGATTTCACAAAATTGTCTACATCCATGTTAGTATACGTGCATTGGTAATGAATAACTGAGACTTAGTGCTTTTCCTCTTTTTTTTTTTTTTCTGTCTTATTTCAAAGAATCTGCTCTTTTTTTCTTGATTTTGTTTTCCTTCTTTTTGTTGGCTACAAAATTAGAGCATAAAGTAAGATGTAAAGCTTATGGTAAATGTCACATGCCAATATGCATCTGTGGCCTCAGAATATGAAGAATGCTGAGGGGAGGCAATGTCTGTTACAAAATTTCCCAAACTGTTCAACATGAAGTTAGTCAAATGAAGTACAATCTTGTTCCTTTTTTTTTTTTTTTTTCAAATCAGATTCTAGAATAAACTCTCCCTCCAATTTACATCATAGGATTCTTATTTTATGGCACATGGATACCTTCTGTAAAGAATGTGCATTCATACCAGACAAGGTGCCTGACCCTTTGGTACAGCTGTGGCCAGCACTACAGACTCAGAGAAAATAAGAAATTCGTTCCAACTCTACCCATAGTTGAGTCCTGGTTCATGCTCTGACTTCCACACGTAGCAGTTCCAACCTTTTGCACTGTGTTCAGTCTTGTAGTTTTTTCCAACACTGAACTATTGACTGCCGTTTTCACAGCTTCTTCATATTAGGGTCATGATTTTCATATTAAAACATGGAGTCGCCTCTATCTTTCATATCTTAATGTATAAATAAGACCTTCAAATGCAAGTCTTACCCCAGGCTTTCAGAGTTAAAGTATTTTGAAAATATTTTCCATTCCACTGCTGGGTAGCACACTGAGATTTTCTCTTTTACTTTTGATTTGGTGTCTCTTTTATCTTGAAAGAATTATTATTTTTCTCTCCTGAGAAGAGTCCTGGTGGACAAAAAATTGAAGAAGAATTAGCCATGTTGACTTATGGCAAAGAAATGCAAAATCAGTTTGGGCTCAATGGAAATAGCATTGTCAGCAGGTTTAAGGGAGGCAACCCTTCCCCTCTGCTCAGCACTGCTGAGGCCACATCCGGAGTACATTGTGCAAGTCTGGACTCCCCCATATAAGAAAGTCACGGACACACTGAAGTGAGGCCAGCAAAAGACTATGTAGATATTAGTGGCCTGAAACTTCTGACACATGGGAAGTATGTGGTGACATATTAACACATACGATGAAAATTTTCAATGACAGAAGAGGAACTTTCATACAGTGAAACAACTTCAACATAAGTACCTGGAAGGTACTTTCAACAAGAACTGTCACTTTTCATCAAGCAAAAGGTGTCTTCCATAAATTATTACTGTAACTGGTAACAATGTATCTTACGCAACAAAATAGTCAATAAACATAAACCCAGCACTCAGTAATCTGCTCAATATTTTAGTCAGTAGAACAACACAAAACATTTATTTGTAAATCCTTCCTCTACACTGCTTGTCTTGTTTGTCTACAAAACGACCCCTTCACAGTGAGAAATACAATTCTTTATTCAAAAACTGACAGCAATTCTTCTTTATATAGATAAATATTGAGTATGCAAAGGGTATGTTTGGGAAATATAAATATCCATTTTCTTTATTTGTGGTTCAACATTTTTCATTCATTAATCCCCACTTAGAGCAATCAACATGTAGTCAGCAAATGGCCAACAAGTAGCTGATTCATGAATACTAAAATAGATAATTGATCCAAAATGAGCAGTTTAATTTAGTTACATTTGCCCTTTTTGGTTTAGAGTGGCCAACCTTTTTCAATGAAGTTAATAGTTTTCCATACATCTACATTTGTTGTTATGGGATAAAATGAGAAATACCTACCTTTCAATATTTTAACATAGATAAGTTTAAAGAGCTAATGAACTTAGCTTTTGCTTTTATTTTAAGAAATTTTGAAGATTAATGTTTATATAAACAAGTGGGAAACATTTTTTCTTAGAGATTGTCATTTCACTTTAAGTAAAATTTACTTAGGTCTGGAAGTTTGGGTTCTTAATGTAAAAAAAGACTAATATATAAAAGCGTTGTGATTAATAAATCACCTCTGACCATTGTATCAAGCACTTGGATAATTTTCTGTATTCCAGTGAAGTACCTATAATCAAGAATCACAATACAAACTGGAAAAATTTGCCTAGATTTATTCATCTAGATCAATAATTAAATCACACTAATTCTCTTTGCATGTAAACTATAGTATTTCTGAATTACATCAGTAAATAAGTGAAGGGCAGTAGTGTCAGGTATTTTTTAAAAAGGTAGAAAGAGAACAACAAGATAAAATCTGTTGCTGTTCTAAATGTAGCACATAAAAAGTAATATTTCTAATGGTTTTGTCTGGATTTCTTCTACCTAAGAGTTTCAATGACTCCTATGAGAAAACAACTGGTTACCTCTGGAGTACAGACATGAGTGCTTTTTCACCAAATAATCTAAGTAGTTTGATGATGAAAATGGAGAGACTGGATCACGTTATAAAATACAACTAGATAATGACATACCCTATGAATAAGAGTGGTTTCTCTGGATAAGCACTTTGAAACTGTCCAAAACCAGTAGGGGAATATAAAAACAAGTTTCACTCTGTATGTAAGTACTAGACTCCAAAAAAAGGGACTATGTGAACTTTTTGGAAAAGATAGCCAATCATAGCTAAACTACTAAAAAACAAACAACATGATCAAGAGTCTAAGACTGCTATAGTAGGTTACAAACTAGTCTTCAGATGTTGAAAAGTACATTTTTTTTTTTTTCCCAGTGGAAATGGTATTGGTTAGAAATACAGTCTGTCATGTATGCCCACAGTGAAGTTAACCAAGGAGAATGTGCAGGCTTTAAAGGCAATGAAAAAAATCTAAGACAAAGCAATTGGTTTTCAAGGTCTGTTAACATAAACAGAATCCTTAAAATTGCATATTGGTTGGGGCTAAGAGGAAATTAAATTCCTTTCTACAGATGCAAAACTAGCTGCTATAAGAAATTCAAACAAAAATAAATTTCATTTTATACAAAGGCTTCTAATCTTCTAAGTGGAATCATGACAATAATTTTCTATCCAAGAAGTCACTGTTTCTTTCTCATTCAGAATTAACTGTGTGTGGTAACTAGAATATTGCAAATAAGGAATAAAACTTTAATGTTATAAATTTAGTTGACTTTCATTATAGGGAGTTAAAACAGTGTGAATAATTCTATGGCCACACGAGAGAAATCCTGCCTCCCCAGGCTCAGTGCAGAGGCATGTGCAGAGCAGCCCTGGCACAAGTGATGCATGCCATGCCTTGCCACAGCTGCTGGCACCCTCCAGCTCACACTTCAAGCAACCTCCTGTCCCACCATGTGGGACACACCAGACCTGAGACCCACTGTGCACTGCATGTGGGTTCGTTCTCACTTCAGGAGCAAAAATAAGATCATAGATTAGAAAAAAACAAGCTGTTCTCTGGCAGAACAAGGAGATAGAAATGGATGACAACAAGCAGAGAGTATTATTTTTTTTCCTGCAGAGATAGAGAGTTAGTGCCAGATTGCTTGTGGAAACTTCGTGTGGTTTCAATTTTCTCACAAGTTTACTCTTCTACAGCAACATTACCCTGATACTATCAATAATATCTGATAGCAAAATAAACACTGTAGATATTTTGTGTGTAATTAAGTTAAATCTGGGTTTATTTAAAAAAATAACATATAATAAAAAATAACCACCAGCACAACTAAGCGACTTCTGGAATCCTTTCAAAATAAGTCAGATTATGTACGCATTTTCTAAGAGTGAAGGGGAAAAAGAGCCTTCTTGAGATATTTGGTATTAACACTCATACATATGGATGTGAGTAAGTCTGCGTTCCTGGTGTAGTTCTGTCTTACGCAGTTGGCTGTGAAGACAGAGCAGGGATAGTCCTTGGTTTTTTTAGTTCACTTCCTTAGATTTGGGTGTGGTGGGCTAATTAACCACATGCTGAGTTTAAATTCATAAGTGACATAGTTTGGAGAACACTTTCCAAGATTTAAATCTTTTATTTGCTTAGGCAGCATTTGGTATGCAGTGTTGAATAGATGAAAAATACTGCTTGCTTGTACATGGATGAATAAAAGTGGGGAGGCAGCAGGGCAAGGTGAGGGTGATGGGCTGTGTAATTCATGGAGGTAAAGGGCAAAACTGCAGATATTGAATTTGGACAAGGAATTGCTAAGAGTATTTAGCAGTAACTGAAGTAAAATTTATTCTTTCTTTACATCCATAACATTTGTAATGCTGTGTGCAACCTACTGGAAGATAAAACATGTAATCCACACAAAATATTAAGAGGGTATATTACCCATGTAAAATAAAGACTAACTTAAAAAATCAACAACCCACTTTCTGCTGGTAAATCTTTCAAATGGATTTTGCCTTTGCTGCTCCAACTATCCCAAAACCAAGAAAAAATTTATTCCCTTTTCTACACTGAATTTTGAAGTATCTAGTAAAAACATGAAGCTGGATCTCTTAAGCAGTATTGTTGATATTTTGTGGGGAATGTTTATTTCATTCTTCTTTTGCCTTTATATGAAATATTTTTAGTGTAAATGTCATGTGCACTCAGTTACTTGCAGTGTTCTATAGCCATATATCTAATATTAAATGTTCATTCTTAAATTGTAAAATTTATTTTGTCTTATACACCCAGACAATTCCTTAAGTCAATGCTATCAGATAGTAATAATTAATGTAATAGTAATAAATGTGACAGATATTAATGAACAATGAGTACAATTTAAAAGTTTATCTCATTATAAAATTTTTTCAAATATAAAGATTGTCAAATGGTTATCTTCTACATTTATTTTTCAGGAAATACAGTTTTCTTAGGTCTTAATGATGCCAATATTTTTTATTAAAAAAAAAGTCCATTGACAGCCATTTCTATTCCAAAGTTAGTAATTACAATAAGATAAACAAAAAATCATTTAAATGGGCCAGGAATTCATGTTTTTACTTCAAATGCACACAGTTTTTATTGAGGCAAACACAAAGAGTTCTTTTCCCCTTTTGAGTACTACATTTTTAGAAATATATATGAAAGAATTTTATTCACCTATAATGTGAAGGGACTCAATTTTAGTTTTTCCAGTAAAAGTGAAGTGTGCAAGATGCATTACTGTCACATAAAACCATATTAGAATCCCCACCGCAGGTGTCTGTGTTCACAAAGAGTTATATCTTCCTTCAAATTGAAACAGACGTGAACTACATTAATATACCTATTTGCATCTTCAAATTTGGGATTTTATTACTTCTATTTTGTCTACTAAAGACTGTTCACAAAATTTTCAGGGAGGTTCTTTAGTCTTCCATATCATGCAGATAATCTGTAATGGTAAAAAATCCTTCAGCATTACTACCCATTAAGTGCATGAAGACATAAATCAACATGGATGAGTGTACAGTCTTTCTCCAAGCAAAGTGTTGAGGACAAAACTGCGGCAAAAGATGAGGTTAGTGATTATGCCACTAAGCCACTGTACCACTCTGCATTGCTACACAATACTCAAGAATCGATCTAATTTCTGACTCTAAAGGATAAATCAGTCTAATTTCCCATCTAGAAACATGAATAATTTTGTGCCTTTGCTACAACTATATTTTCTTCCTCATTAATGATGAACTTTTTGATTCTTACTTGTTCAGCTTCTGATGTGCTGAATTTTAGAAGCTAAATGTCTGTTAGAAAGCCAGAAGCAACTTTTTGATTTGCTGCCCAGTGTTAACCCACCAGGGGCTGCTGTAGACTGTGCAATGGACCATTCACCAGCTGGGAATTGCTGGGACCATATGCCAGATGGAATTTTATCCAAAATGCCTATTGCAATGAGATAAGCCTGTTGCATATTTCTCTGTAGCTTAGCCAGTCACCAAAATCAGGATCTTCTATGACCCTGTAGTCTTCAAAAATGCTCTGTTATGAAAAATTATAGTCTTTGGTTTTGTAAAATAAATATTTCTGAGTCTTTTCTAATCAAAGAAAGTCTTTCATTACAGGCATTAATCAAAATGTTACTGGCTAGAAAAATAAGAATAAAGAAGGAATCATTTAGAAATGGTAACTGAGAAACTGCTAACATTGACACATTTTGAAAATCAAAATACTGCCTAGGTAATAGTTTCTGAACAACCTTTTCTGAATAGAATCTCTTGACATTTGCTGATGACTCAAGTTCTTGATTTTTTTGAGAACTTAATATATATTCTTCCAGCAGTCGTCAGTCATACAACTGTCTTGAATATGACTTTATTTTCATCTTTTTGAACTACAGTCCATTTTCTGCAAATTGTCTTCATAGTAGTACCCAGGGTTCTAAAAGTTAAGAAAATAGAAAATATTTCTTTACTCTTAACTGAGGGGGAATAATTTTGTCAGAAGTGATACCATTTTAAATATTTGAGAAACGGTGCTTTTAGAATGAAGTAATAAGAAAATATGCATAGTAATTTTAATCTAGCAGCAGCAGCTGTTGCAAATGTATGGAGCTGCAAATGCTGCAACCTACCATTTTTTACTCTATGATTGAAGCAAGTTGACTTGATAATTCAAGAATACAGTAGCTGCAAAATTTCTATCACCTGGTTTGTTATCTAATGTTTCTAATATTATATAATTATCTAATAAATATTATCTAATATATATTATCTAATATATCTAATATTATCTAATATTATCTATTTTATTATATAATATTTCTATCACTCATTGCTTATTATAAGAAAAAATATGAAGAATTTGCAAAGGTCCATCAGGAAAATCAATTTGAAATCAATACCATCAGACCCTGATTTCGAAACATAAACCACTTGCAAACAGAACTAAGAAAAGTCCAGAGTAAAAGACCAATAATTTTGTTCCCAATGGTTAATGCACTTCTTAATCAATTCAGGTGAATAGATTTCAGCTTGCAAATTTATGACAAAACAATGCTGGGGGTGTGTTTTTTGTTGTTTTTTGGTTGGTTGGTTGGTTTTGTTTATGAATTATTCCCTGATTTTTGCCAATGCAAACAATGTTATCTCAAATTCTATTATTTACCAACTATTTTCTAAACTGTGCCTGTAGATCCTGTTTTCCTGTGATTAATTGGATGTGTTACAATGTTTATGTAGTTTTAGACCAAAACTTAGCTAGCTTCAGAGCACTGTAAAGGTTTAATTTCAAGTAAAAGTATATTCTGATAAACAACTATTTCAAGTTTCTGGTGAAACTCACTAGAACACATTTCAAAATTGTATTAGTTCCCAGATTTTATATCAGTAAAAAATACATAAATATGTTTTACAACAATATCATGCTAAAGTGACTAAACATGCCTGAAAAAGTATGCATTTCCTCTATATTTTTTATTTCATGGCCTGATGCAATTTGCTTTTTACTGTATTGGGTTTATGTAGCAAGATTTTGGTAGTGAGGTGGGAGGATTGCATGGGTGGCTACTGTGAAAAGATATCAGAAACTCCCCCATGTCTGAGAATGTCAGTTCCAGCTGGCTCTAAGACCCGCCAGTGACCAAAGATGACCCCATCAGTGGCATCTGTAGCACCTCTGTGATAACACATATCAGAAGGGTAAAAACTGCTGTGCAGCAGTAGCTGGAACAGAGGAGTCAAAATACGTGAGAGAACAGACCTGCAAACACTGACATCAGTGACAAAAAATGGGGAAGTGGTGCTCCGAGCATCGGAGCAGAGATTCCCTTACAGCCCATGGAGCAGACCATGGTGAAGCAGCTGTACCCTGACAGCCCATGGAGGTCAACGGGGTTCAGACATCCACCTGCAGCCCATGGAGGACCCCACTAACTAACAGGTAGATACCTGGAGGAAGGCTGTGACCCCATGGAAATCCTGTGTTGGAGCAGGCTCCTGGTAGGGCCTGTGAACTCATGACAAAGAGCTCACACTGGAACAGGGTTTCTTCAGGATCTGTGACCCCATGGGACACCCATGCTGGAGCAATCTGTTCCTGAAGGACTGCACCCTGCGACAGGCAACCAAACTGTTTATGAAGAACTGCAGCCAATGGGAAGGACACACATCAGAGAAATTTATGGAGGATGAGATTCCATGCTTGAGCAGGCGAAGTGAGGAGAAAGTTTTGGAAGAGACAAAGAGCGATGAACTAACTGCAATAACCATACCTCATCCCCCTCTGCTTCTTGAGCAGAGAAGGTAGAGAATTTGGGAGTGAAGTGGGTCTGGAAAGAAGGGAGGGGTGGGGAAAGGTGTTTTAAGATTTTATTTTATTATTCTCTTCTACTGTTAATTGGCAAAAAATTAAATTAATTTCCCCAAGTTGAGTCTGTTTTTGCTGTTATGGTAATTGTTAAGTAATCTCCCTGTCCTTATCTTGATCCGTGAGCCTTTTGTCAAATTTTCTCCACCTTTTTCTGTTGAGGGAGAGGAGAGAGCAGCCTGGTGGGCACCTGATACCAGGCCAAGGTCAACTTGTCACATTGAGAAACAAAAATTATATCCTTTCTAGCACACACTGTTTTTATTGCTATAAAAATAGTATTATATATATATATATATAAAATTATATTTGATTTAGGTTTTGTCTGGCCAATATTTTGATGGAGATCTCACCCATACCCATAAGTCCAAGAACTGACCAGTATGGGAACAATATTTACTACAGTGATCCAGAATGTTTGGAAGTGTCTAATTTCAAGGCAATAAAGTTTTTTCCTGAGGTAGAAAGAAGGAATTATTTTTTTTAAATGTGCAGAAGGCAGATGTTTTGTGCCTGTTCGCTGTACAACAGCTGAAATTTTATTAAAGGCCATTACTCAGCAAACCACAAAGGGGTAAAAAAAGATAGTTGAAAGTCCTAAGCTTAAGCAAGGTGAAGGACAAAATTTTTCAGTCATAAGAGAGAGCACCCTGACTGACCTGAATTTCTATTAGAGATACTTCATGTATTACATGATCCAGTCAATTCTCTGCTGTCTAATTGCAGAACACAAATTATGAAGTGAGCTTTTAAAGTGGAGACCAGAAAATGAACCTGTAAAAAAAGCATAATGATTTCCTCATGGTAACCAACAAGCTGTTGCTGAATTATTCAGGGGAGTTTTATTTCATGCAGTAATTCCTAATGCATTGAGTTTATGGACTGTCTCTTTATAAGTGAAGAAAAGGAAAGCAAGATATAAGAAAAATGTGATAACAGCACAGCTTCGGCATGGACTGGAGGAGTACAATTATTTTGTTTGTTAGATCACTTCTCTTGAGAAGGATGGAGTCTATTTTCTCATGGGTCTGAACTAATGCTAAAAAACTAATACAAGAAAGAGCCACTTGAAGCAATTGAGATTTGTGGCTTCAGTCAAATACTGTAAGGGTGGGCATTGAAGATGCAGTAAGACTTATGTATACTTAAATAGAAATTGTGGCAAGACTTTTTCTGGCAACAAGTTTGTCTTCTTCTATGCATATAGTTCTTTTCTAAGCTTCTCTCCATCATGATTACCACAGATGGATAGTGTTATGATTACAAGCCAGAGGAGGGAGCTACACTGATGAATATTCACACCAGTACATCATCTGAAAGGGGCTACCCTACCTACCTGCAAGGGAGAGTTCAAGAGAGGGTTTTGCTGTGGGCCAGAACTGCTTTGGAGTCTCAGCTACCATTGGTAACCATTCCTGCCTTGCCAGGACAGCAGCAAAGCTGGGAGCCGCTGCCTTGCCCCTGCCACTCACCCACTACTCACTCACTGTGTGAAACCACTGCCCGTGCTGGAGCCCCTGCCACCCCTCGGCTCCACAGCCCAGCCAAGCCAAGCAGGCCAACACGCCATGCCAGGGGTAACACATGACAGGGAACAAGGAGACTCCGAACAAAGAAACTCTTAACCGTTCCCTTAAGACCTGAACTTAAGCGGGTGGTGTGGAATGGCCAGTGTGGTAGTGTGGCTCCTTGTGAGCAGTGCAGTTCTTCTGGGCTTCTTGCTTTTGCCAGTGTTCTCCCACTGTTTTCTTTTTCTTGGTCGGGCATATGGGGGTGGTTGGCAGGGAGGACCCTCTACCATTTTTTTTCCCCTTTGTTCCTGGGGGACCACATGATGTGGTGAACTCCTTTTTTGTGGGTAAGCCATTTCCCATGTATCTTTGTGGTGTGGCTGTTTTTCCTTCTTAGTAAGATGNCATTGTTTTCTTTTGCTTGGTCGGGCATATGGGGGTGGTTGGCAGGGAGGACCCTCTACCATTTTTTTCCCCTTTGTTCCTGGGGGACCACATGATGTGGTGAACTCCTTTTTTGTGGGTAAGCCATTTCCCATGTATCTTTGTGGTGTGGCTGTTTTTCCTTCTTAGTAAGATGTTATTTTTTCACTTATAACCTCCTCACATTTTTTGTCTCCCTCTATTGGGGGGGGAATAAAAGTGGAGGGAATTCATTTTATTGGAGTTCACCCCCCAATATTTGTCTTTAAACCAAGACACATGGGTTCTCTTTCTGAAAGCTACAGACTCTTTGAAGACTATTGGGTGTATGATCTTCCCAATTTTACTTTAGTACTGTTCTAGCTATAACAACAGGGGTTAGTCATAAAACATTTTCTCTTTTCAAAATCAGAACATCAGTGTATTTTAATTTACCAGTGTTGAAAAAGACATTTCAGGGACCAAAAAAAAAAACCAAAAAACAAATCAGTTATAAGAAAAAATCAGATAAGATTTGTTCTGATTTTGTTCAGTTCTAGTGCAAGTACTTCTGTACATGTAATTACATGAAAGTAAAAATTTACACAACTCCATTCATTCATTCATTCATTCACATACTTCCATTCACCCATTCATTCTATTGCCTGTCACAAAGCTTTCATGCATGGACTTTTTTTCATGTATTCTGACTGCTGTGACGTATGTAACTATTTATTCAACCAAAATGGACTCATCTCAATTTTATATTTGTCAGTTCTCCTGGAATTGCAAGAATTATGTTTGTTTTGTGTTTTTTTTCCCCGATCATGAGATTGACATTAAAAATACAGTAAGAAATGTAAACTTGATTTCCAAAGCTTTTACTTCTACTGAATTTGTCATTTAGTGACTTGAGAGTTCATAATATACAGGCTTATTTATTTGAAACACGTATCAATACTAAAAAATATATTTGATTCCAATCTGTTTTATCTTTTTCAATTCACATCTAGTGTTGAAGTTAGTCATTGATAGCTACAAAATAAAATGACACATAGATTTATATATAGTATATTTAAAAATCAGAAGTTAAATATGAAATGTAAAAAAACCCAAAACTGCATCTGCTATGCTGTATTGGTACTCTATAAGTTCTTATTATTTTTTTTTAAATTTGCTTTTTACTCCTGTTATTTTGTTGATAGTGTTTATAAGAAATGAACATGAGACAAACAAGGACTCCTTCTTTTTCATGGTTGTAATTGCAACAGGTTTCACAGGTTAAACTTATACCTGTAACTCTAAGACAGTAGAAATAATTTTAAATCATAGAATAACACATCTTCTGCAAACCATGCCTTGCCCACAGCCACAAAAAAACACTTCCTGTGTTATACTCACATGTTTCTGAACTGATATTTTAAATGCTACCCTAGTAACCTCTGTGATATTACTTAATGTTTGAAACACAATAAATACCACAAACACATCTAGCTCCAAATTTAAGTATGCTTTCTGACAAAATTTAGTGAAATAGTTGCTTTCAAAAACTGCCTAAATTAATCCACCTCTGACTTTCTAGTTTAATGAAGCCTGCATGGCTTTAGGCAGTGACACAATAGGTCGTTTCAGAATTGATCAGCTGAATAGAATTTAGTCCTTTTAAAAGTAGATATTCTAGAATTTTGGCAAAAATCTTAAGTCTGATTAAGTAAGTTTATTCATGTAAAATTTTAAAATAATTATTTTCCTTCTCAATTGAAAACAAAGGTGGAGGTCATGTTTTCACATATTATGGCTTATACATACCGAATATAAAAGAAGATTTTCCCTTAGTCAGGGCTGATTGGGTTAGAAAACACCTAGACAAACGTGACACACATGTCAAGTTCATTTGTTTGTCACATTAATTCTAAATTGATTCTGAGTCAAAATTCTCCAATTGGACTTTAGTAGGCTTTATCTAAGAGACATTAATTCTAAATGTCTTTCTCATTTCTCAGTTGGTAAGAAACTGCATATCCATTCATTCATTACTTTCATCTTCCTCAAAGTCTTTCACAGTTGCCACCAGTAGAATCAAAGAGATCAGAAACTGTAGTAAAATCTTTGTTTTAGAAACCTCTGGAAACTAGTCTAAGCATATTTCTTTATAACTACTGGTATAAGGGAGATTACAAGAGGGCTTATAAAAAGAAAGGATTGTGCTTCCATTTTTTTTCCCAGGTCATTGACGATGAATATGAGAGGATCACACACCTTCTCTTCTCTGCTTCTGCATCATCAGTTACCTCCTGAGAAAGCAGTAGGGGGAAAAAGATCTCTGACTCAGTAGCGAGATAAATATATTGCTTGGAAGCCTATATATTGTGAGATCCTCCTTACCATGATTTTAGTGCACATTCTGTGTTTACCTTTTTTTTTTAAAATTTACTATTTTTTATTGCATATTAAAATCATTATTAGAAAATCAGCTCTTGATTGACTTCCTTAGTCAATACTTCTGCACTCATCAGTGGTTAGAAAGCAAAGGAAGTTGCATAAAGCTGTAGCAGTTGGAGCTTGTGAAGTGACACAATTTATGCAGACTGCTTTCAGGGTGTAAATATATGGGTCATTAAGTCGCAATGCTTTTTTTTGCTTGTTCAGGAAATGTTCATCTTAATATGATGATTTGCTGAGAATGAATTAAGCACACTGCAGATCAGAGCTGTACACTTAGCTTTTGCTGAAATACTACAATCATTCTCAATTTTCTGGCAAAGTGGGATCATGGAAACCCTGAAAACGCGTACATGTTTAACATGATTTGTGAGGAAAGATGTGTGGAAAGCAATGGCCACAAACAACTTCTCAACAGAGACATTTATTCCAAGCCAATTTACTTAGAAGGTTGGTAATAACAAGCCTGAGACTGGACTATTTTAAGTAAAACAGAAGAAAACCAGAAGAATAACAAGTTAGCTCCTCTGTATCAAGTGGAGTCACAGACAGAAAATATCAAATTATATCTTCACCCAGATGTCTCAGATAAAAAAATAATCATATGCTGCTGGTTTTGGTGAGATTGTGTTTGCTATTTTATCCCTTTCTAATATTTCTTAATCTCATTAATTACTTCTTTTGTATCTTTACTCATAGGACTGATTAGAGTTTGAATATGTGGAAATTTTTTCCTGTGCATTAAATCATAGCAAAACTTGCCACCTTCATTTGCAGACTACAGTACAAGACGATGCAGGGTCATATAGTTTATGGCATCACAGATCATTGCACGTCAGAAAAGTCTTTACCTTGACACTCAGGTGTCAATTGCTTGAGAAAGCAATTACAGAGGCCTGACAAGCTAAGAGCTTTAACGAGCGACAGAACACATGGCAGGTTTTTGCTAATCCCATATGCAACTTCAACTCTGTAACAGTCTAGTACCATCTGTTAAAAAAAAACAGAAACCAACACCAAAAGTTTGCAATAAAATTTGCAAAAAGCCTGGTATAATCCATATTCCTTGGGATGAACCTGTACACAGCAATCTTGGCATACATCTGGTGCAGCCAGAACCACGGGCAACCACACAATGAATGCCCTGCCACATGTGACAGATGTTGCTGAGTGGGAGTGCCATGCACACATATGTTGCTCAGGGGCTCAGTCCCATGAATATGAGCCAGCTGCAGATGATAAGATAGAATATCTCCCTAAAACATGCCCTGGCAATTAAAATTCAGCCAAGTCATTGACCTGGGGGCATTACTTCACAAGACACTTCACTTTGCTTTAACTCAAAAGAAATGTTGCAGGCATCCATGGTAATAAGGCTATCATATGATTCATCTTAATCTCTCCCTTCCTAAGGTTGACTAGAGAACTACAGCCTCAGACCTACTGTATGGAATGCTTGAATTATATAGTGACATCTAAATGAGCAGATATATCTATGAAGACTTTTAATGACTACTGTTGAGCTCTAAGGGATGTAAAGTATGCATCAGGAACAAAGGTTGAATGCATACCAATCTGTGAAGCCAAATTTGTCAGAAAGTTCCCAAGGCTGCTCCATTGACTGTAAAATCTAAAAGAACTCTTCACAGATATACATAAAAAAAAAATGTTTCAGCTTTTTCATGGTGTCCATGAGTACCTCTTTGTTTTCCAAAGCAGTTTCCACTTGTGATTCACAATGCAGTTATTGAAACAGCTGATAGGACTTCTGATAGCTGTTTACTCATAAACAATCTGTCAGTCTTCCACAGTCAGACATGCATGCATGGAGTTATCCACATGTGAGCCAAATACTTAATACCAAATGCCTAGCACAATATTCCTTGATGTTAAAGAAAAGTAGTCCAGAAAATTGTCATGGCCGAAGTCAATTGATTAAGCATAAGTTTATGTGCCACTTGGGAAGTCTTATAGCCTGCTCTTCACTTTCCTCTCCTAAAGAGTTTCATGTTCACCAACTCTCCTATAATCCACCAAGAAGCTTAAAGTATTTCAAAGAAGAGTAAGCACTTGTGCAGGTCGACCTTTCATCTTGTGTCCAGTCTCACCATTTCCCTTTTTCATGTAATCAGCAGCAAATACACCACACACTTCTGCACTTCAAAAGAAAATGCATAATTTGCTCTAAGCAGAAATAGTCAAAGAGGATGCTGTTTAGACAACTGAGAAATGAAATTATTTGATCTGTCAAGTACATCAAGGCCAATATCCATTCCAGTTTGAACTGTAACATCTACTGTTTCATGAGATATCAGCCATTCTCATTATGCTCAGTTTCTGTAAAGCCGCACATACCCAGCAATACTGACGTGTTTATTCCTGTTTGATTTAGCCATTTTGCAGCTTCCTTCAGCTTTGTTCTTTTGAAGGTGCCAGTAATTATGCAATCCACTGCTCCTAAACTCACATTTTTTCACTGTTTTTACACACATGATCTCGATAGAAGACACAAATCAGATGTCATCTAGACGGTGCATTATTTTCCCAGGCCCTTCAATAGATTGACTTTAACTTTAGGTACCAGGAAACATTCAATAATAAGGGCATAGATACTCACCAGTCTATGTGGAAAAGACAGGGTACGCATTAAAGAGTATCTAAGTGTCAAAAGCTCTAGCTGTTTATTTTTTTTAATTACTTTTTTACAATGTTAACATATTGCAAATTTTACAGTGTTTACGCAGCTGCTGACCACAGGCACGGCTCAAATTTGAAATTTTTGCTGTGTTCCAGATGCTTGTGTTTTTTTATATATATATATATATACACACACATAAACATATGTAGGTATGCATGTATATATATATAAAAGTATATGTATATGTGTACATGTGTGTATATGCGGGTTTTTTTTTCATATTTTCTTCATTGTACAATGAGTTTGAAAAGGAAGCAGCAGAGAGAGTACCATTGCTGGACAATTTCTCAATAAAATCTTGCTAAAAATATAAAAATTAGGAGATGTTTCCAGTTATATTTTTGTGTAATTTTAATTACTGACTAGTTTAAAGAGTCTGTTATTTTTCCATAAATCATAGTCCAAGAAATTGATTCCTATTTATGTTAATTATCTTTTCTTCTGACTGTCCTGGATTCATAGCTGTAGGATGGCCCTGTAGGGCTTTCCCATTCCCTGAATTGATGTTTTACCAGGACCCGTTTTCTTAATTTTCTTCAGTTTTAAGGACATCTTTTATCTAACTTAGTCCCTTTTCTGCCTCTTACTTCTCCAACATCTCTTGGCTGGCCATCTGGACATTTGTAGATATAATAAGGGACCAAACACAAAATCACATATTTCTCCTTAGCACTTCAAGCTGTTAAGCATAGACCCTACCACTTAACTTGCATTACCACTAAAATTAAGAAATTTAAAATTATAGGCAATCTAAACAGAAACAAAACCTTATGAGAGAGCTCTTTCAACACTTAAAGGTGTGGTGAAGGTGTTTCCTTCCTGATCTCACAATAAATTGCTTTCAACTGATACATTTATTTATATCAATTGGGATGTTTTACTACTAATTCATTTTTTGTTTTAATAAATTTCACATATGGACTTATGTAGAACTTCAGCATTAACTGTGTCAAAGTACCAAGTCATGTGATTTCAATCTTTTCCAGAACAGTCTAAGAAATGGTTGCTTTTACTGTAACTGCTTACTATTTTCCACATATCCTCCAATGAAGATTTATCTGAAAAGGGGTTGTGGTAAGATTTATTTAGTTAATGACTTCACAACATTTTGCTTGAGCAGCATCCACATAAATTGCAGGAGTCTGTCTGAAATTGTCACCTTCAGCTTTCCTGAGCAGTAAATGGAAAGAAATAATATCGTTTTTGTTATATATAACTATTAAGTATAAAAATAATATGTTTGATAACCATTTAATCATTAGACATTATTGCTGTGTGTTATTTACATATATTATATACCTATTACCATAAAAAGCAACATTGCTGTCCAATTCAAGCTGCAGTGGCAATCTCGGAACACGAACTCCCTGGACAATATGGGTTCAAGGCATGAATCTCAAAAATGTGTTTTGCCCTAGAGAGCATAGTGGTAGAAGATGTTGCTAACACTGCCATTTAACCATCTGCATTCTGTCCCTGGTTCTGTAGCTATTGCCAGGCACATTTCCATGTATATTACCAATGGCTATGGCTTTGCATTTTTTAACTAGCAGTCATTTTCTTCTTTTTTTTATACAATAGTTTAACTGTTCCTGCCTGGTTTCCTGTAGCAGCTGCCCCAGCATCTTCTCTGAATGCCAAGCCTGATTCAAAACAGAGCCAAAGAAGTGATTTCTGCTTCTTCTTCTAACTCCCTTTTTTTTTTTTTTAATTTATTTTCTTAGCTGTTCCAAAGGCATTTAACTTCCATTTACATAGATCTGAGCAAGAGAACATTATGTTCCAGTTTGCTCACTTCCCACATATGAAAAAATAAGGAAGTGTTTGTTTTTACAGATTGTTTGCTTTTCTTCATGCTAGATGCAAGGAAAGTGTAATACACCCACAATCATATGCACATATACTATCACCTTGGAGATTCAGTATTGTAAGTTGGAAAGCAATCATGTACTGAAAGCCACATAATATACTTGGCCAGGGTCACTCTGACATTTTAAGTGTATATATTTGATGTGATTTTTAATGTTAATTACATGGGCTTTATGGATTCCTCCTTCATCTTTTTCTACTGAAACTGGATGGAGGGAACCATGCAGCCCTTTCACGTCCTGTAAGAGAGATTGAGATCAAAATAAACAGTGGGAAATTTGCCCCCTTTTTTTTTGCACCATCGTCCCTATAATGTTTTGTCCTCACACGTATACCCAAGTGCTCCACTGTGCCACCTCTGTGTTCCCACTCGTTTTCCTTTAATTATCAAAAGATATTGAAAGAATATTGACAAAATCCCAACATCTAACTTCAGAAATTGGAGGCAAACAGGAGAGGAAGAATCAGACATAAATGAGGTAAAGAGGCAGCAAAAGCAGCATGAGAAAAACTTGCTACAAGCAACTAGCTAGAAGTAGTTTATCTGAACCAACTCTGCATGACAGAGTCATAATCTTGAGGAAAATTATCATCTCCAGTAGGATTTCTTGCAAAGAAATTACTCTATTTTCATTTATAAAAATAAAGTCCTTCAACTTCCTAGCCTAGAGGTCAAACTACTAAAAGAGCCCATTATTTAACTTCCTTACTTGGCAATACAAGATAGACACATGGCAGCAACCCTTTTAACAATAGTCCCCACCCTGTGTTAAATCCTCAACACTTCCCAGATAATGTGCAGGAGAATGCTAATTGGCATAACATGAATATGTTCTAGAGATCTTTTCCAGCAATATAATCAGACAAATAGTAGCCTTCCAATGCCTGGAAACTGCCTGTCAGTCTTCAATTT
This sequence comes from Oxyruncus cristatus, assembly GCA_013399855.1. Lineage (NCBI taxonomy): Eukaryota > Metazoa > Chordata > Aves > Passeriformes > Cotingidae > Oxyruncus > Oxyruncus cristatus. The sequence goes on from VXAY01007339.1 coordinate 455,743, forward strand.
ATTAGAATCTGCATAGGTTTTCCTTTATTTTCTCCACTGCATGGGTGTAGCATATGAATCAGGTCTATTGTACTGCTAGGGTAACTAATTCTGCCTTAGAGCTTTCTATATTGTCTATGCCAGTATAGTTCTACAAAAAGCTAGCGTTGTGCTACACAAATGGGCTATGGGGTTTTTTATTATTATTATTTGTTCTGGGTTTTTTTTTTTTTTGGGGGGGGGTGGGGTTTTTTGTTTGTTTGTTTGTTTTGGTTTGTTTTTTTTCTGAAATAATTTATATTATAGAACCAAAATATGCAAAACCTATGATATCTTTACATCATAATGACATAGTATACACTATTTGGTCTGAGCCAGTTAGCTAAGCCAAGATAACCCAGAACTAGGACTGCTGTCCTCTGAACTCTGCAAATGTATTGCCTCAGTAAGACCAAGGGAATCTCAGTCACTTCATACTGCTGTGTGTAACATGGGCATTTTTATTTTGTCTCTCTCTCTCCCTCTCTCCTTTCTCTAGCTTTCTTTGTTACTTGGCTGCAAGCTGCTTCTCTAATAAATTACAACATTTTGGGAGGAAGAACAAAATTTTCTCAGTGCTGAATGGAAAAATCAATTTTTCAAAATTGTTCTTCATCCAACTGAACTCTTTAAAAATGCATCTGATCTTGAAAAAATTCCTCCCCTTCAAAATTAATAATTTTTGTAATTACTGATTATATTGTGGTTTTAATAGCCCATTTGTAATGTGATGATTAATGTCTTTCCAGAAAATATGTGGGATGCAGGATAGAAGTGAAAATGGACACAACTCTTTTTTGTAAAAATAATTTGATTCTTAAAATGGCAGAGAATTTATATATACTATTTTTGAAACACTGAGCTACAATACACATAGAGAGAAGTTGATTGTAATGCGACATTGAATTTCTTGTATTAGAGAAATTATCAATCCTGTATATACATCATGAATAGGAGAAAAAAGTTTTTTATTTTTGCACTTACAACACCTATAAGCATAATTAAGAAGTGTTAATTGAGGTACAGATGTTTACAAAAGTGACATATGCATTCTTATACATTAAGTTCATCTAGAATTTTCCATCATATTATCAGGCTAGTCAAAAAAGTTTTAATAAGTATTCAAGAGTTTGCCTACTAATATTGACTTATCATGTTCTTTATTAAAATATTTAAACACACCACTTTTCAGCTCATTAATTGTTTTTTTTTTTCATCCTTTAAGAGACTTCTTGATCACAGAATCCCTAATTAAATTTTGGAATGTGGTAGTATTATGATCAGTTTCTTTAAAATTATTAGAGAGATGCCTTTACTGGAATTAAGGTGCAAACGAGACCATATGCTGAAGTCAGTAGTATATCTTTTTATTTAAGCAGTAAATATGGGGTATTGAGAGATAGAAATAAATAGGAAAAAGTGAGAGGGGAGAGAGAGTGACAGGGAGACAAATTAAGTAGAAAAAATATCAACACTCCATGGGTTCCAATTGTGTCTTGTTGATTCTCTTCTTGTGGTCTTCTTGCTTGTGGTGAGAGTCCCAGTCTTGTCAACGTAAGGTTGCAGTCTGGATCCATTGAGGGAAGCCCAGGATGGTGAGGGTGAAGCCCAAAAAGCCAATACAGACTGCTTAGAGACAGAATTTTATGTCCTTAAACAGCAAGGTATTTATTCGCGATTGCGGGAAGCCCCCAGCTCGCGCTGGACAAAGAGCTTCAAAGTGGTCAGTGTAAGGGCAGGTAATTTATACAAATTTTGAAAGTATTACAACATCTCTACATATATATTCATTCTATTACATTATTAGATTACAATATTCGTAGCAGGTGGAGTTAAGGTGAAGTTTGGGGCGTGGTCTTCATTTTGGGGAATAATTTGGTGGTACATCCTGTTACTTCATCACTGAGTCTGGGGTCCCTGTAGTCTTCCTCACTATGACCTCTCTAACTTTCCATTGTCTTTGTCCCAGTCACTGAAGCTTGGAGAAAGCCCTGGCTTCAGGCCTATTTTACCTATTCAGATGTCTACCCTAGCTTACTTTGCCTTAATTTATTACCTTTAGGCCCTTTGTGTAGTGTTCCTAACATTCTTCTGTGAGTTTGGGTCCGCTGAGCTGAACAGAACAAGATTTCCTTTGAACAAAATGGATATGATGGATAGAGAAAGGGGGTCTCTTTGCAGCAAGGGGTTTTGGATTAACCCTCTGAAGCTTTTCTTTGCTTCAAGGGAAGCCCTGGGTGATGAGGGAAGAAGCCCCTGGTGGTTAAGGAAGCCCCATGTGGTGAGAAGAGTGTGAGTGAAGTGTATTTTTATTTTGCTTAGGCTGTGTAGAAATGCCCTTGGTATCTCCCCTGGGGTGGGGAGTTTTACACTGTATGATGTAATGCTGGATCATGGGACATTTCAGGAGTCTTTGACACCTTCTAAGATGTTTCGGCTGCCTGTTATGTCAGCATAGTTGAGTCCATTAGGGACCATTGTGACCCATTAGCAGAGATGAATATCTTCAGGCTATATATGGATTATTCTATATGGATTGGTGCTTCCCCGGAGGGGAATTATCACAGCGGAGTCATTTGTGTAAGGACAAAGAAACACCACTCCACCTCCCAGGATTTGCCTCTCTCCTCATCTTGTTTAACCCCCAGTTTATAGACTGAGGTGTCAGGTGTGCATGCCCTCAGCACCTGCACAGTTACTTTGCTCATCATCAGCTTGCACCTTGATTATCTGAGCCATTAGGTGGTGGATTCTCCATCCCTGGAGGTTTTCAAGATGAGACTGGATGTGCCACTTAGTGCCATGGTCTAGTAACCACAGCAGTGTTGGATCAGGGGTTGGACTTGATGATCTTAGAGGTCTTTTCCAACCTGATTGATTCTGTGATTCTGTGATTAGTGTTCCAGTGTCTCACATTTGTGGATGTATTCTTCTCCTGGGATAATCGGACTATACTGCCACCTTTACCTTATCTCAAGTTCCCATCACAGACCAAATCAGGAGCCCTATTTGGGGACGGGTGGATTTCCATGAGCAGTTGCTTGTTTGCACAGTTTGCTATAGTAGACAAGTCTTTTAGCCTTAAACCTTTTCAGGCTCTCACAGGCATCTTTAAATAGCCTTCTACCGCCTTATTCATAACACTGTATCTTTTTTGCCTAGTCATCTTTCCCAGACTAGTAGTTTAGACCCCTGGTAGATTCAAAGAATATAGACTGAAAAACAGTAATCTGAATAATAATACAAAGGCTAGAGACTGAGGTTTCTTTCTTAACTCTCTCTATGCTGCTGGAATACACTTATGTCTAGCACATCAAACATGCAATGGTGTAGAGCAACAAGTGCAACCCCCTCCCATATTTCACCAAAATTATATTGCATAAAAATTCATCTCATGCACATATTCTAAGAGAGTTATTTTTACACAGAAAGTTTTCAGAAATACCTTTAGTGATGGTGAGGGTTATTGTTTTTTGGTGGGGGTTTTTTGTTGTTGTTTTTTGGGTTTTTTTGTTTGTTTGGTTGGTTTGATTTGGTTTTTGGTTTGGTTTTGGTTTGTTTGCGGTTTTTGGTTTTTTTTAAGAATAAGCTTTTTGTTTATTTATCCAGAGATATTTTAGAAATACAGGACACAGAGCAGTAGGAAGACTCAGAGACTACTGAGGTCACACATATAACCTTGCAAGGAAAACATATTCTTTAATTAAATGTCTATATATTGGCATTTAAGATTAAAAGAACCAAGAAGAAAGCACAATATATAAGACAGGAAATTAGGCTGAGTCCTGTCTATTTTATTTCATTTAAAAACATGTCCTGAAAGTTTATATATAACAAGAGAGGGAACTTGGAACTCATTGGTTCAGGTACTACAATTAATTTAATTATCTTCTATGATTATAGGGTAGTCATACTAGCTTTATTAAATTTGACATTAGAAGATGTCATTTTCAAGGTCTTAAAACATTTTCCATCTGGAAAATGTTATTAAGGGCATGTTTTGAGTGAAGGGTAATTTGTTATAATTTGTTACATTTAAACTGGAGTATCAGTAAACTCAAAGGACTAAGTTTTTTATTGCATCTATGCTGTTTGTCACACCTGACAGGTGAAAGTTCAGATTTAGAGTTGCCCTTTTCCTGTTTTTAAGAAAGAAAGTCATCAGAGATTGAACAGTAGAAACAAAGGAGTGTGAAACAAGCAACATCAGAAGTCTCCCAGTCCTAAACTGGAGCAATCCTGTTCATCCTTTCCTCTGTGTACAGAGATGGTATTCAGAAACTCCCAAGTAATTTCAACGCTGTGATTTTTTAAACAGGCTTACTTTTCAGAATGGGGCCTAATTTATTCCTTTGTTATATTTTTACTGAAAAGTATGTTTTGCTTTTGTGTAATTTAGCACTGAGGAGAGCTGGGATCAAAACCATGTGTGATAATGTGCCCTGGTAAACTGGTTTTTAAAAAATTGATCAAGGATGTATGGAAACACAGTAAAAGCTCCAAGAGACAAATCTGCCATCTGGAGAAATTTCAATCTATAATTTTTTGTTATGGTATTACCCTCATTACTATTCCTTCACAACATCCTCTGTACTTTAAAATTTGCACATACAAAACTTATTGATTCAGAACTCCTCACTGGCCTTAAGTAAATACTTAGATTGCATAGGTAATACAGAGAAAATAAGAGCAACATAATGAAAACAAATGTAAGGTTAAGAACAGTCTTCTCTGTAATGCACAATACATTATTTCACTTAGAGTGACATAAAAAGTCCTACAAACATATAATGTACATACCTATGTGATCATCCCTTTGGTACTCTTCTTTCATCAGCCTCAGTGGTTTTTGTCCACATTTTTTAAATACCTTGCATAGTTTGATGTAAGAAATGTATCCCAAAGTCCTTGAATGTACTTGTGGCAGATAGGGCTCTTCTGAATCTCTATTTTTTCACCACCACAACTTGATTTCAGCATTGTTCAGTTGCTGAAGTGAGGCCTCTTTAAATTTGTATCACTTATTTGTTGTCTTTTACAGCGTCAACAAAGGTTCTTCTTTTCTAAGACTTCTCTCAACAGTATGAGATTTTTATTGTTGAGTAAAGAGTACTGTAATCTTTTAAGAGTGCTTGCCCACTATTAAAACAACCCCCAAAAACCAAACCAAACCAAACCAAAATAGAACTTTTTTGTTGTTTCCTATTGAGCAGGTTCTGAGTTTATGTACCTTTACAATGACTACAGGGAAGGTGGGTGATAGGACAGTACGTTTCTGTGGAGTAGATATCTAGGTCTGAGACAATCACTGTAAGTATCCTTTACAGAGAGATGGACAGAAATATGCAGTTTTAAGACATAGTATATCTAATATGAAACAAACATCTGAAAACATTATGAACTACATCATAAAAGTGTCCATCCATCCACTGTCAATGAAGACCTGGCCAACTCCCTCAGATGTTTTCATGACAGGTGTCTAAATTTAGGTGAGCTATTTCTGAAAAAAATAAATAAAACAAATAAATAAATAATGGTATATTTAAAATCATGTTTATTTTTCATTTATTTTTTTCAAATAGCCCTCGGTTAGTTGTTACTTATCGTCTTAGTTAGAACGGTCGGGACCAGTTCATCGCTGTGTGGGTGTAACCCAAACTGTATATTCTACACCCTCTATGTCATTTTCCAGAAACTGTTAACAACAGACCCTTTGCAGCAGCTGCCCAGAGCACACCTGACCCCTCAGGCTCAGCTGGGTGTTAAGAGGCCTGTGAGACAGGAGGATGTTCCTGTCCTCACACCAATGACTCGAGTGATAACTCCCCTCCAGGGAGTCAGTAGCACCTCTACATCCAGCCTGAGGGGTCACGTCTGCTAATGGGCCATCAAGGATTCCAAAAATATCCCAGGACTCACAATCACTCATTGTGGAACTCCCCGCCCTGGGGGAGGTACTGGGCATTCCTGCCTGAACCTGAGGGAATATAATCTTGGGGGCTTGGGACTTCTGGTACTGCTCGTGGAATCCAGAGGACGACCAGAACCTCAACCAGACTGCAACCACTGCTCTCAACCGGACTGTGACCATCACTTGGACCAACAGGTTTTTCCCCTCCTTTTACTCTTGGACTCAGGGAGGGGCGAGGGGCCACCTGAGGCTCAGCACGGAGGCCAATGAACACCATTCTGTTCATGCCCCAGGGTACCAGGTTATACATCTGGGTTTTTGTGGGTTAGAAAAAACTGTTCATCTGAATAATTGTATTTATTGTATCATTTTTATTAAATTGTATTTCTGACTCATTATCCCTTTTGAGTTGGGTTCATTTCTCCTGACGGTTTACCTTTAAACCAGCACACCTATCCTGATTATCATTCTAGTGATATGTGTGAAGTAATCATCTAGTAGATGGAACAAGAGGCATATATGACGATCATTACTCATTATGATCTTCCTACAGACTCTTCCTATCCAGCTGTAGATGCCTAACAATTAGAAAAACTGTTAGTCCTCCTAAACTAGGACTATAAACTGTCTGATTATTATATACATAAAAGTGCAGAGGTAACATAGACAACTTAAATTCACAGTACTTTACAGTGGCACACGTTCTGGAACTTCTTCTAAGTATTTATCTCCATTACCTTATAGGAAACTTGAGCACTTAGCCTTTCTCCTGCTAGTCTAAGTTTCAGGTAGCTAAATTTTGGTCAGGTTGTGAGCCAAGAACTTAAATATCTGTTTCTTAACACATACAGGAGACTTCCAGTCTCGACAATTAACAGAATCCATTCCAATGCTGCATACAAGTCATTTATGAAGATGTTGGAAGAGCACAGGGCCTAAGATAGAGCCCTGTGGAACCCCACTAGTGACAGGTCACCAGTCTATGTTACCCCATTCACTGTTACCCTCTGTGCTTGACCCGTGAACCAATTACTCACCCCCCACATGATGTGTTTATCCAGCTGTGGGCTGGACATTTTGTCCAGAAGGATCCTGTGAGAGACAGTATTGAAATATAAATTAAGACTAATGATAGATTCCTGATGAAAATATGAAACAGAATTTGTTACAGTAGTCAAAGCAGAGAGACAGAACAAAGATACTCCTAGCTTGAGAGAATTTTATTCCAAGTGTATGGTCGTAGACAGGCAGATATGCAAAACCAGGGAAGGAAGGAGATAACATGATTGATTTTTGCGTATCTGTTATTGTTAATTTTTTAAAAATTCATCATGGACAAGAAGAATTTAGGAAAAAATAGTAAGAAGAGAGTTTTTTAGATGTTTATAGGGCAATAGTCCCAAACAGAATCTACACAGAAAGGCATATATATCAGCTGAAAGTATAGCATGGTTGATAGAAACTGGTTACTAAACTGGAAAGAGATATAAACATTATCTTTGAAATGAGTAACCTAACATAATCTATGATAAACCTTTGTTTTCTAAAAGATTTACATCAACATGTAGGAAAATAGTGTCTTGATTACTTAATGTTTATCTAGTTAGAAAAGCTCGTGCCTGTCAATAAAAGAAGTATCATCATAGAATTATTACAGTGGTTATGCTACACTCAAGATATTCTGAAAGGGATAATAACTAATATTGTAAGCAAATATGGAGGAAAATTGGAGTTCCTTCTGTAAAGAAAACAGAAATAGCAGTAGAAATGGAGCTGAGAACGTAGCATCCTTTAATAAAAAATTTGAACTCATATCTATAATCTTATTTCAGTGACTTTGGTTGTTTATTCTCAGCCACTGGAATGTAGACCATAGGATCACAGTTCTAACTCATTGCATTTGACTGTTCCATTTTGAATTTCAAATTTCAATGATTACTAGGAAATGGAAACAATTAAACAGGAATATGTAACATACTCATGGCATTAATTTTATGCCTCAGATATCTAAGTCTAACCTGAGTATTTTTTAATTTCATTCTTATTATAAAAAGTTGCAACAAAATAATAAATAATTAAAAAATTAACTAGTCATAATAGATCTGTGCACCCGAAATATAACACTGTTTTGGGGATTATATTTTATATTATGAAGATTTTTGCATACAAGTCAATTTGAGTTCTATTACTCTTATACATATGTACAAGTGTTTCCAATTAGAAAGATCGAAAATGTCATTTCATAAAAGAAAATCCTGTAAATATGCAAATATGTAAATTTTAAATCCTTGGTTTTAATACCTTGTGAATACTTATAATGTCAAAAGAGTTATAACTGTGTTATCATTTCTGCTTATAAGCATAATAAGCTGCTGAGTTGAGCAGCTCTGGTGCCAGCATGATGCACTGCAAAGTGCTGTAGCGCAGCACATAAAGAGGTTTCCTAAACCAAAGCAGCCCCAAGTTGCACCAGGGGAGCTTAGAAAAATGTTAGTGACAAATTTCTTCTCCAAAAGGGTAATAAGAATTGGAACAGGCTGCCCAGGGAAATGGTTGAGTCACTATCCCTGGAGTTACTTAAAAGATGTGTAGATGAGGTACTTGGGGACAGAGTTTAGTGGTGGACTTGGCAATGCTAGGTTAATGATTGAACTCAATGATCTTAGAGGTCTTTTCCAACCTAAATGATTCTATGATTAGTAATAACTACTGTTATATGAAAAGGGAGATTATTTTCTCAAACCCATTCTGTTTAATTGGTCTGTCAGAACCCCAGGAAAGCCAAGACCCTTGTGCCCAACCAGTCTGTCAGTATCCCATTATGAGTACTCTCCACTGAGTAGCCTGCCAGATTGGAGAGTAGCTAATGTGTTCAGGGACATATGCCAACAGCATAAGAGAGACCCTCTCTTGGTACTCCACAGTCAAATGTGTTACCTGCTGCTGGCAACTGCCAGCGATCCTCCAGTCCCTTGATCATTTTTGTTGCCCTCTGCTGGATCTGCTCCAGGAGCTCCATGTCCCTCTTGTCCTGAGGTACCCAGAAGTGGACACCTCAACTCAGCCTCACTAGAGATGAGTAGAGAGGCAGGATCACTTCCCCTGACCTGCTGGCGATGCTCTTCCTAATGCACCCCAGGATATCATTGTCCTTCTTGGCCACAAGGGCACACTGCTGGCTCATGGAGAGCTTGTTTTCCACCAGGATCCCTGGGTCCTTCTCCTCAGAGCTGCTTTCTCAGCAGATTGGTCCCCAGCCTGTATTGCTGCCAGGGTTATTCTTCCCCATCCACAAGGCTCTGCATTTCCCTTTGTGAAATTTCAGATAGTTCTTCTCTGCCAATCTGTTGAGATCCTTCTGAAGGGCTACATGGCACTCTGGGTTTTGGTCACTCCTCTCAACTTTGTGTCATCAGTGAACTTGATGAGAAAACATCTACCCCTTAATCCAAGCCATTGATGAATAAGTTAAACAATACAGGGCCCAGCATGGAACCTTGGAGGAAACTACTACCGACAAGCCTCCAATTAGACCCCGTGCCACTAATTACAACCCTCGTAAATCTGCTGTTCATCTAGTTCTCACTCCATCTCACTGTACACTCTTCCAGTCCACACTTACTGAGTTTGTTTTGAAGATATTGTGAGAGATGGTGTCAAAAGCCTTGCTGAAGTTGAAGTAAACGGCTCTCCCCTCATCTATCCAGGTTCATTTCATTGTAGAAGGCAATCTTAGCTCTGTTAGAGAAAAGAAAATAGCAAGAGGTTAGTGTTCTCCAGTCATGTCCCCAATCATGGACATTGAAAGCCCCTTATCAAAAGCTGTAGGAGAGTCTATTAACATTTCCATTCAATGTAAGACGCCTCTTTTTTCTGGTCTTTTTGTTTACAGAGATGCATTTAACTTTTAAAAAAATCAACTTTTCAACTCACAAATATCACATATAGTGATAAAAATAACAATCCTGAAGGGCATCTATGAAGTTATAAAGCTGTAAGTGTGCACATGAAATGGTGAAGGATGCTGTAAAAACGTTAATTTTGCATTCCAGTGTTATCATCCTTTGCCATGCTTCCACAAGACAGTGGCCACATCCTCATCAAGCAAATTGCAGAGAGTTGCATTATAAACCAAATTAAAGAGGTAACCATACAGATCAACCGTTTTTATTATTATGATGCTCTGTGGAAAATTGAATCCCTGAAAAAATTCTCACAGAAAATTTTAAAACACTTAGGCAATTTTTTGTTTTGTGGGGCTTTTCTTTATGCACCCAGGCTGAAAAGCAAAGCCTTCTTTCTGCCTGAGATCACTGATGCATTGGTGATGCACTGTGCTGGTACTCCGCATCTGAGTACCAGGCAGTGTAACTTAAAGATTTCTGCTTCTGATGGAAGTAAGGGTTTATGTAATCTAAAACAAAACTACAAACAGTGCAAAAAGGAAAACTCACTCAAAATCCAAAACCAAACACTTTGGAATCTCTTCAAAATGCAAAACTTCATAGATTTCACAAACTTTGTGTGCATCCTCCAGAGTCTTCTTTAGTTCAGCAGTATTATATGTATCCATGCATTATGTCTGTAGATGCAGCATCTCTGAAGGGTTTCAGCACAGGTGCAGCAGAAGAAGAATAGATTGCCATTTACCCTGACAGAAACCATGGCGAAAAGACCATAAAGTTGATACATTTTTACTTTGAGTATGCAAAAACAGGCTGTCGAGTTGTCAAAATTGTCAGGTGTAATTTCAGAGTTCCCAGGAGGGTATTGTTTTATTTTACTGCTGAAGGACTACAAGCTATTAAATTTCTGGGAATGATCTTTCATCAGGGCTTGCTTTTTTAATATCAGTAGACTACTTTTGCCACTAAAAAGAGCATCACTAGGATTCAGCAATGCAGGCATTTTGTTTATTAAAATTCTTCAAGCTCCCCATCTGATTTTATTATAATGGTCTGTTCACTCTCCTGCATAGATGTAATATTAAAGCTCTGACTTTTTACATACTCTAATGTGGTCCAGGGTAATATTTGGTACAGATCATAGAATCATAGAATCAGATCTGAGATCATCAAGTCCAACCCTTGATCCAACACCACCGCGGTTACTAGACTATGAAAAACACCTTTCAAGCTACTGAAAATTGTTGGTGCACCCAGCCTTTATATTCATGAAGCTTTCCCATGCAAGCTTTACAAGTGTCACATAAGTTCTTAGACAATCTATTTGTTTTTTTAAGGTAGTTTAATGGCCAAGACCTACTCCTATTGTAAACATTCGCCAGGCCAGTACAGCAGTCTATAGGCTGCACAGTCTGACAACAGGCAGGCACAGCAGTAGCATTTATATCTGTGAAAGTCTGACAAATGTCTGAAAAATCTAACCTTTTTTTTTTTTTTTTTTCCCAAATAACCTTAAGAATACGATAAAATTCAATATTGAAAACACAGTCATTTGGCTAAAACACCCCCTGCCCAGTGTTTTTAAAAGCTCTGTCAGGATGACAGCACACATATTAATAGAAAACAAATAAATAAAAAAATATAACTCAAAAAATAAATCTTACTGTGCACTGACCACCCTACTTGGCCATGAAGCACTATTGCACTGTAAAACAGTTCTGGACGTCAGATCCCTCAGCATCCGTAAAATTTCCAGCAAAGTCTATTGCCCCTGTTATTTAGATCAGTCAAATATCCCTAGTTCTAAAATTTCTAAATAGAAAATAGATCTAGGATACTGTGTATCCAATCTCCAGACTCTTTTACACAGTCAGATATAAAGTCTGACTAAAACAAATTTCTTTTTACTTTGTAGGTTACTGATCCAGTCTAATAATTTCTCTGTGTTCACACTGCTTAAACATGTATAGAAAAAATATAGAGAGCCATGGACGTTGACAGTTTCAAGACAGACCTCAACATGATCAACAGGTTCAAACAGCTGGTGTAAATCCTAAGTGCAGAATTGTTCTGGTCTTTGGACAAACATTTCAGAAGCCTCATGTAGAAATACCCTGTCGAAATTAACAAACCTGCACCTTTCTACATATTGCGTAGTTTGACCAATCCCTCTGCTGCACTTTCTCTAAGCTGCATATTGCACTGTTTCCAACTCCACTGCAGCATTTGATGGAGGGTTTGGTATTTGAGAAGTCTTGGATATATCAAAGTTTGTAGCACGTAATGGCATGATAAGCGGTAAGTTCACTAACAGCTGTGGTCAAAGAGTTTCTTTGTTACCACCCATCATTTCCATCATGGCCTCTATGTCAGTCTTCTATTCCCAAATTTCTTCTGTTCACAATCCCTTATCCTAGTGGGGGACTCCAAGCACCCCAATATCTGTTCAAGGGAAAATACTACAGGATATAAGCAATACAGAAGGTTCCTAGACTGCATTGATGATAATGTGTTCCTCCAAGGAGTAGAGGAGCTAAAAAACAGAGGTACTACACTGGACCTTGTTCTCACCAGAAAAGAGTGGCTTTTGCCCTCATGAAGTTCAAAAAATTCAAGTGTAAGGTCCTGCACCTGGTTCCAGACAATATCAAGCACAAGTACAGGCTGGTGGAAAATGGATTAAGAGCAGCTCTGGGGAGAAGGACTTTGGGTGTTGGTTGACTAGAAGCTCAACATGACCCAAAGATGTGTGATTACATACCAGAAAACCATCCATATCCTGAGTTTCATCAAAAGAAGTGTGACCATCAGCTCAAAGGAGAAGATTCTTCTCCTCTGCTCTCATGAGACCCCACCAGGAGCACTGCATCCAGCTCTGGGACGTCCAACATAAGAATAATGTGGAACTGCTGAAGTGAGTCCAGAGGAGATCCACAAAGAGTGTCAGTGAGCAGGAGCACCCCTCCTATGAACACAAGCTAACAGAGTTGCAGTTGTTCAGCCTGGAGAAGAGAAGGCTCTGGGTTCACCTTCTATCAGCTTTTCAGTACCTAGAGGGGCCTACATGAAAGCTGGAGAAGGACTTTCTAAAAGTGTATGTAGTAATAGAACTAGGGGTAATAGTGTTAAACAGAAAGAGGACAGACTTAAACCAGATCTGAGGAAGAAATTCTTCACTGTGAATGGGGTGAGACATTGAAAAAGATTGCCTAGAGAAGCTGTGGACAACCCGTTCCTGGAGGTGTTCAGGACCAGATTGGATGGTGATTTGAGTAAGCTTGTCTAGTGGAAGTTGTCTCTACCTATGGTAAGGGGTTTCAAACTACATGGTCTTAAGGTCCCTTCCAATAAAACCAGTTTATGATTCAGTGTTTCTAAATACCTAGCCCATTCGTAATTTCTTCTGAATAATATAATTGTTTTCAGGATTCCATTGGCGATTTTCCTGTACAAGTTCATAGGATGTGGTTTTCTTGTTCTTGCTTTCCATTACAGTTGACAATGATGCCTGTGTCATGCTACATGGCACAAAATACAAAGGTTTTCCCAACAATTTTGTGTGGTCGCTCTGGAAGCTTGGAGCTGAGGGTTTGAGTCCTCCAGGTCAGACTCCCACAAATGGCCTCCTCTTTGCATGGCAGAGGCATTCAGAGGTTATTTCATGGCTGGTCTCACAGGAGTCATCCTTTGATCCACATATATGTTCAGTTTTGTGCATGTCACTCTACTCTCTTCAATGGCATAATGCCCCTGTTCAGCTTAACTTTTTTGAGAGTTATTCCAGCCTTCTGAAGCTTTGAGCCCAAACCATCTTTTAACTTGTTTGATCTTTCCATCCCCATTTAAAGTTATTTGAATATTTCAGATTAAATAATATTTTTAGGTGTATTTTTCAAACTGTAATAATTTTTTTATGTTGATTTGTTGTACTAATCTGTATTAAAATTCTGTAAATCATTATAAAAATTTGTTTATTTTATGTGTATGCATTTATATATATTGTATGTCCTTTTTATGTATACACTTATATACATTGACAGGTTTATGTTTCTAATATATATGTGACTATATATAATTAAACTAAATATATATCCTGCATCTATTTCTATACATGTATGTATGCATATATAGATACATATTTATGAGAAATTTCAGAGCTTTCTGAAGCAACCATGTGATCACAGAATATTTGTAGATCACACAGATGCCAGACAAAATGTCATCACGCCGTTGGGCTATGTAAGGGACTTGATGTACTTGTAGGCTTCAGCTACCCTTCAATCATTGGGCATTCAGGTATCACATGAGATAAAGTGAGGCAGGTAATCCTGTCATGTGATGGCAAAAGGGGCAGGACTTCTAGGCCCAGAAAGTCAGGTGGCTGTAGAGGGGGGATGGGGTTTCCCCTTGGCATAGAAACATGGTGCATAGATATAATTGTTTATCTTGCATGATGATTTCCCTTCAACAGCTGCTTTTGGGTAAACAGATTATAAAAGGTATTATATCGCTCCTACAACTGGTCTGCAGCTGTATATGCCTCCCTTACGCATCATGGGTATTTCTTCTGGTATCAACTTGTGTAATATTTTAGACAAATATGAGAACTAACAATGCATGGAAATGGACAGCTTCCAAAGTTCCTTTTAATAAAAAGGACACTTGAAAGTTCAGTTTAAAGAATTTTTCAATGATCATTTTCTCTATCAAGCATTTTTGCTGGTTTCTCACAATTCTCTTCCTGTCCTTTGCTCAAGCTATCAGATTCATTTTCTAACCGGTAATTTGTCCTGCTGTGATTGAAATATAACTTTATATCCTAACACTGCTGATTTCTGAAAGAAAATTTAATAAAGACACATAAAATAAGGAGGTTCATGTGTTTAAATGTATTTTCTAAGGTAATATAAGTCATCACATACAATATGAAATCACATGCAAAATCTACCACACTAAAGACTTTTATAACTTCTATAACTACTTTCTGCTGTGATGAGAGGTTTGGAAACAGTAATGAGCTGGGCCAATGAAGAAGCTTTCAGTTCTCTATGCTCTATAGATAATGATAAGACTTGATGAATGACTGTGTCTGAAAATGTTAACTTTTTTAGATTTTGACTTTTAAGTATAACCAACCACCTACAGTGTAATATGGAAGCTTGTGTGAGATGCATAAACCCTTTTTACAATTCATAATCAGTTTTATGCCCCTGCATTCAGACTGGAACAATGGCTCACTGAAAAAACACCTCTAGGTAGCCAATAGGTGCTACACAGAGGCACAGTCTTACCTTCCTGTGCTTTAACTGAAGAATCTGAAAGGTATTTTCAGGTTGGCACGCAGTTATGCAATTCATTCTCCCTCTCATTTATGGAATGAATAGGTGACATTTTTGGTTCCCAGGTAGCTCCAATTCTGCCTGTTCTCTCACCTCCTTAGAAACATTCTTCTCTGTTTTCCAGCTCAGCAAAGATTTTATCTGGTACTTTTTCACCAAAAAGAAATTATGTCCTGTTCTATGTGTTTGAGACAGTTTGAGAATTAATCAAACTGAGCATTCAGTTTCACATGAACCTATAATAAAAAATAAAAATGAAACAAATACCGTCTCCAACCCTGTTAATATTTCTACATGGTCTGGACAGATGCTGAGCAATGTCCTGTTAGTCAGATTCTTTCTATTGACATTTTTTACACCAGGATCATACTATGAAATTTTGTATATGACTTCTGAATGTTGACCTGATCGTTTCATAGTAAAGAGATCTGAAGTAACAGAATTTAGCACAGAATTCAGAGGAAATAGGTACTTAGTCGTTCTGGAAGAAAGTACGGTGTCCAGAGAGAAGACTGAATACTACGTGAAATAGATATTTATGTCAAACAGACAATGACCAATCCTGAAACAGTAAGAGGAATGTTTTGATTGTCCAAGAGACAATTTGATGATGCCAGATGAACTCTGGTGACAATTCCTCATGCCAGATGTCTGTCATATATAGTGGAACAGCAAGTGAATTTCACTCTCTTAATTCAGTTTCAAACAATGAGTTTTTAATTGCACACTCCGCATCCTGTGTTTTAAGTGAATGCCTGTGAAAGAAGATATAATGCAAATGTACTGAAAGAGATATGGATGACATTTTTGGAGGCTGGTTAGGGAAGTGTTCTGATGAGTTGGAGAGCTGAGAGGAAATGTTCTAAAGAACGTTATCCCTATGACACAAAAACCATGCATTATAGTTCAAAACAAGCAACTGTGTCTGCAGGAACATGTCACATTTTTTGCATTCTCAGAGGTTATAGTGCCATTTTTAAATATCTGCAAATGCTGATCTGCCTCCACAGAAAGGTTAAAACAGCAGGATACAGTAGTAGCACCTGCAGGTGCCAGGAGCTGATAATCCTGTAAAACAGGTGATTATATTTGGTGTAACGAAGAGTGTTACTCTACCTTTGCTCATAGAACTAAACCAAAGGTAACTAACTACTAGAAATACTGAGAAACTGATGGAATCACCTGTCTACAATTACACAACCTCTGAATATGCAGTTTCTGAAGCCATTTGAGCACTGTTAGCTCATCTTGCTTGTCTTCTAACTGCCACTGTCAGAGGAAATGATTTCACACATCTTTTGTGTTCCAGCTGCCAGCCCCAAATGGATAGTTGAGGTATTTGTCTAAATTACCATTAGGCAATTATGTTTAGATAACTAAATTTAACTCACTACATATAAGAAAAAAAGGAAAATTGTTTTCAGACATTAAAGGTTTTTGCATCTCCTGAACAACTTCATAAACTCAGTTATTGATCACAGCTGACACAATACCTAAATAAGTAGTTATTTTTAATAAATGAAACTCCAAGCAGATTTTATACAGTAGCTGAGTCACAGGAAAAATCTATAGAAACTGAGCTTGAGAAAGGAATAAGGTATATGGCTGATTAAATTTTAATGGAATTAGATTAAGTCTGGTTTGTTGGGGTTTATTTGTTACTTCATGTATGTCTGCTAGCTGTTATAACTGTGTAGTCTGCTCTGGATATTGTTTACTTTACCTGAGCTAGAAATGAATTGTTTCAAAGTAAATGGAGAACAGGAATTAATCTCTAGTCTAGTGGTAGGTTCTGTAAAATGAACCCTAACAATATAAAATGAATCATTACCTCTCTCTGTTTTAAAATAGTTGAATAAAACCAGAGTAAGTTCGAATAAAACCAGAGTAAGTTCAAATAAAATATCTTGTATGATGAACATAAACCAGCAGTGAAAGATGTGTTTTCCAACACTGATGATAATCAAATCATCTATTATACAGCAAGATATGGAGAATGCTTTGATCCCAAATTTTGCCCGTCTACTTGCCATAACTTCATAACAGTAAAATTTTACAGCAGACATAATAATGTGTTGTATATAATTTATAGAGGGCCACTCAAACATCAGTCAAAAAAAATCATAAAATAATAGGTTGGTTAAATTTGGAAGGGACCTTCTGAGATTATCTAGTTCCATTCCTCCACCATGGCCAGGAACATCTTTTGCTGCATCAGGTTCCCCAAAGCCTCATCCAATCTGACTTTGACTATTACCAATGGTGGGGCACCCACAACTTCTCTGGGCAACCTGTTCCTGTCTCTCACCACCCACATCACAGATAAGGTGGGAGGTGGGAAACCCCATTGCTTACAGTAAGGTGTCTCCCACTACTAACACTCTGTATTTCCTCCTACTGCTCCTCTGTAGCTCGGGCTCAATTGGCTCTGATTTTTGGTTTTAGGGTGGCCTCAGTTCCTTATCAGCTATGAGGGCAGTGAACATATTCTGTAGAAATATGTAGAGTATGTTCAAGTCTTTAGGAGTAGCAGAAGCCATCTTCCTGGTGCCAGCTGCCAGGCTTTGCCATCATATGAGTTGCCATTTGCCACGTTGTAGAAGGTCAGAAGATAAAGGGCTAATGTGTGTGTCTCAAACACTGATAACCAGATAGCCATCTCTTCCCTCCCTCCCTTCCTTCCCTTCCTCTCACTCTCTCTCTCTGTCTCTCTCTCTCTCTCTCTCTCGTATCTCCCTCTTTCATTAATCTCTCTCTTCTCTTTCACTCTACCGCTTTATCCAAAACACTGTGTGCTTATACTAGGGGTCAGGGACTAACATACCAATTTTCATGTGTGTAATTTACTAATAAAACTTTGTAAGCTTTTGCAGACCCTCTGACTCACATAGTTTCTTACAACCACAAGCAGCTACAAATCTTGGGTGCTCCCATCCCCTTAATGGTGGGATGTCACACACCCTGATAGGCACACAGGAGACAGGAGCCTCTTCTACAGTTGGAAGTTTGAGCTCTCGAAGCTGCAGTCTCTCAGAAAAGAGCCATTCAACTGCTTTCTTTTCATCTTTGATGCCACTCAGTCTACTGACCTCTTCCTGCAGCTCTTTCATTTGGTAGCACAGCTTCTTGACAACTGCACAGCTGCTACAAGCTGTAAAACCATCTGGCCTAACCTCACTGAGATGTCCCAGGCACTCCCTGCAGCTTGAGATTTGTAGATCTGAATCCTCCTTATGAGCATTTATCTGGGTCAAGCCTTGGATGTCACAGGAACAATAGCTCTAACAGCAGCTGGGAACCATGCAGTGTCACCTGTGACATGTCAGCACCATAGCTGGGGACATGTCTGCTGTTTGGCACAGAGCTGCTGGCTCTGGGTTTGCGCCTTTCTGCACAAGCTGCTGCATATGTTAGCTGCCTCAGTCAGCTGCACACGCACTGATGTGCTGAACAGAAAAGGAAGCATAGCACAACTGCAGTACTCACCCCACAATGAGGTACTCCTGATGTAATTGTTTAAAAATCAAACATTTGCGCCCAGCCCATCATTCAAAGTGACTGACTTAAGTGCCTATCTTAACTTCTGGAGCAGTCTGTAAAGCGTATTAAGAGATTCCAAAGGGTACAACCAGATCTAAAACTGCATCTCGTAGGTAACTAATGACATGCTAGGCACAGTGTTCTGGGGAATATTTTTCCTTCTTCCTTTCATGATTTCCTGATATTGTCCTCAGGATAGTTCTCACATAGAAAAGTAGGTGTTTAATGTCTTTTTATATCACTTTTAAGAGAAGGTAAAGGAATAGATAATGTCTACCTGAAATTACTGATCTCATTCACCATTACCTGAAAGGATGTTATTCTGCTCAAGCCAAAGGTGTTTTAGTTTTACATTTTTATCAAGCGAGTGTTCATGAAAGATGCATGTATTCTGCTACTAGACAACTTAATTTCGGCAAACATCCTATGCAGTTTAAACAACAAAAACAAACAAGCAATCAAACAAGACAACTGAATAAATCTGGTTATTTCTCTAGGAAATAAACAAATTACGTTCTTGATTCTGTATTGATTTTGTCTGAATTTACAAGGGTATAACCGCTAACATTATCCTGCCACACATAGTCTTGTAGTTTTGTAGTCTTGTTGGATAATACATTTTTCTGTGAATGATGTGGATTTATTTTTCCTCTGGTGTACCAAAAGATGAGTATATTGTAGCTTTAGTCAAATGGGGAGGATTTTTCAGTGGTAAATATTTCATACCACCATGTAATTCGGAGCATGGGGGATCACCCCTGTCCAAGTCGGATCTGCCCCTGGAGTCTCAGAACCTGCTGGAAAGGTGGGTCCTTGGAGTGGAGCATCCCAGGAACTCAGGAGACAGGAGATAAAAAGCAGGAGTGGACATGAGCTCCTCTCTCTGTACCTGGTCTTTGCTTACCAGAGCATAGCAGACTCTCGGACTCTTTCCTGGAGTTTCTGCCCTGCCTCAGCAGCTAATTCAGAGTAGCCTGGAGTCACCACTGCCTCGGTCCGGGGGCTGCTGAGCAAGGGAATCTGTTAATTGATGACAACCGCCAGGGTTTTTTTGTGGTTTTATTTGGTTGATTGGTTTGTTTTATGTGTTTGTTTCAAGAAGAGTTAAACTGAATTTTTCTCTCTTGGTATGAAAGGCAATGAGAAGGAATAGAACTGGCATCAGAGAAGAAAGTATCAACATAGATATTTAAATTGAACATAATGTGGTTAACTGTTTGAGGCAGGAATAAATTAACATATACGTAAGAGTACTTTTAAGCTTTAGCTTTTTTATATTACTCATTAAAAGTGTAAGTATCACAAAGAGAGCATAGTACTTGCCTTTTTCTCTAAGTCACATAAATTTTGCCTCCGAGAATTCCTGTACTGTGCAAGTCAAAATTTCTTCATTTCAGTCTGAGGACTCTGTGTTACACATAAGATGTGATAGAGCAGAGTATAAAAACAAAAATCGCAAGCTATAAAAATAACTGACTTAAATGCACAATATCCCAAAGATTCAATAAGTGATACCGAGAGAACTTTACTAATACATGTATTTTCAAAATTTCTATCTATTTTTCATAGGTACTTAGGATTATAAAAAAATTAAGGTCAAAGATAACTCTGAGGTATCATCCAAACCTCTACTCAGAAGCTGAGTCTTGACTGCCTCAAGGATGGAGATTCTTCAAACCTACAAAACAAGCTTTTCCAGTGTTAGACTGCTATTTTGGTAATTTTTTTCCCTATTATGTGGTGGGAATTTTCATTGTTCCACCTTGTGTCTGTTAACACTCATCCTGACACTGTGCATCTCTCTTGCCAACAAAAAAAAAGACAAAGACATTGACTGCCTCATCTATGTTCTTTGTTGCTATCCCCCTACAACAACCATTAGACACAAAGAAGGTTTTTAAAACTCACCTGTTTTAGTAGGGGGAAAGAAGTAATATAATCCCTTGTATTAAAATTAATAACAGCAACACCAACAAAAAACCCCAAAACAAAACAAACAAAAAAACCGCACAACCAACCAACCAAACAAAAAGAACTAAAAACTATCATAAAGACCTCAGACTAGAGCTGACAGCACAACACAAATAAAATCAATATAGAAGACAACTTAACATTTTTTTTGGCAAACACGTAAAAAGCTGGAGTTAAGGGAAATAAAAATCTGAAAGAGTAAATATATAATCCTTTATTACAGATTCTTTTTCAAATTAGCTTTGTCCTACATGTGAAAAACTCACCTGAATAAGGTGTTAACTAGAACACATATGGAAGTCATTTTTAGCTAGATCTAGAGAGTTCTAGTGCTGCTGGAATTTTAGGGTGAATTTTTAGGAGACAGTAGAATAAAAAAATAACTGCAAAGATGTGAAGTACAGTTTTAAGGTTTATTCCTATTAAGCAAGATGACAATGGGTTCAATGCAAATACTCATGAGCATGGAACGAGGATGTTTCAGTAAAGCTAGTGATTCAGTCTTAAGTTCCTTTCTACACAGTTTGACTCATTTGTGCAGTTGATTCCTGTTTGTACTATTTGTACTTAGCTAAGTCTACACAAGAGATTTAGGTGAGGCAGACTCAGATAAAACTATGGAATGAATTAACCATTAAGCAACATGGTTAATGGTTCAAGCGTCCAGTACTTCATCTCACTCTCAGGATCTCTTATTTTGCTATACAGGCTTTGTTTTGTAAGACTATTTATACAAATAACTGCTTACCATTACAGTTTTGATTACGGTCATAGACCACCACCATCATTCAGCCTGAACACTCCAAAACGTTTCAGTGCTCAGAAATGCTGAAAAAGAGCCCAGTGTCTAGAGCTGTTATTTACATTCCAGTAAAGTGAAGCCAGTGATGTTAGTGAAGCCAAATGAAGCCAAAAGAGGTTGTTTTTTTTTCCTGCAGAAGAAGTTGGTAAGATCTGATGGAATAAGATTTAGTTGAGAAATCTTATTTAAAATTCAACTAAGAAAGACCTTCAAGATCAAGCTCTCCATCAGCTTTAGATTTGGTCTAGTCACCGTGACAACGGAAGAAAGATTTTATCCTGTTTGTGCAATTCTGGTGAAGGACTGGAAAAATATACACAGGTGTGATTACCCTGAATGTAAATACCTAAATCAACTAAATTGTTTGTTTTGTTTTATTCACCTTTCAAAGAAACATTAGTTTGCAATGCTCTTTCAGTTGTTATTAAAATCCTTTCCTTACAAGACAAAATAAAAGAGCATAAACTGTATAAGTGACACTCAATCATCAGATCTTTTCTGCTTGAGCTTGTAAAACAGGATTTGTTACCAGTGGAAGAGTAAAAGAAGGATTTCAGCTATACTTTTAGAATTTCAGATCTGTTATGTGCTACATCTTAAGTACTGAATTAGCTCCTAGATAGAACACTTATATTTTTTCAAGCTCATTAACACAAATACCTGAATCTTAAGAAAAATAATGAGGTATCACAGGTCTGTTAACTTGACCTCTTTAAATTTTGGTGTTTGTTACAATTTTGCCTTATATCCAATCCATTTATTTTTGTTGTCCATAACTTCTTCCTTTATGAGTCATTTACTTATTTGATAAAATGAACTTCAAATTAAATAAAGTATTAAATGTACAATTCTTTTTATAGTGAAAGTCTTGTAGTTCAATTATTCACGATTAATCAGTTATTAATACACATGCAAAGAAATGCATCTCTTTACATCAAGAGATAACTAGAAATAAAACAACCTTAACAGTTTCAATTATTAGCTCCAGAACTTTGTGTCTCTTTATTCCTTTTTAAGCTCTGTGTGTAGGATTCAGTATGTTCAATTTCATTACCTAAGATGCAGTATTACCTATGTTCCCAGTAAAAGAGCTAAACAAAGAAAATAATTCATTTAAGTTGAATGGTTGTCACATCGTGTGTCAGACCATGTTTACAACCTTGCTACTCAACACCTTTGCTGATCACTGCTTCTAAAATGACAATTGTGAAATAGATTAAAAAAAAAATTACTATTTTCCCTCTATTGCTCATCTCTATAACCAGACAACGAAATGACAGTGCACAGAAGTACAGAGACATTTAAACTATGACACAGGATATTATGGTGAATCCTGATGTGTGGCAACTCTGAAAAACAGCAATATAAGGAATAACAGTCTGCTGCAGATAATGAGGTAGGAGTGATGTATACACGAAGGGCTGGCTCTGACCCGGAGTTCCATTACTAAGACAACAATATAAAATACAGCAGGAAACTGTACTTAACAAAAGAAAGTAGTAGCTTAGCAGAGTTGCTGAACAAGATAGCAATTACCAGGGCAATCAAATCATAAACACTAAATAAGGTTATAAAGTCTTCTAAACCATGGTCAGTAGGAAAGAGTAAACGGAGGTGAGTTGTTTATTTGAAAAGAAATGAGGGTGGTAAAGGATAAGAACTTGAAAAAGAAAAAGAGAAATACGAGGTGAAGTGAACCAATGTTTGGGTCTGTTCAGCATACCTGTGGAGCAGCTTTCTGCCTAACCATGTCAGATTGAAACAAGAGAATAAATCTGCTTTGTGTTATTTTCTCCAGCAAAGCTTATACCTGGATGCCCTGTGCAGGCAGGGAAGTGCCAGTCTGGCTGCTCTCCCTAACACTATGAAGGGTCATCTACAGGAGGTCACGTGAACATTCTTAGTGATTTACTGCTGAACAACTACAAAACAACTTTAAAAATTCCCATAAATAATGAATCAGCAAAAATTAGTTCATTCTACCTGCTGAGAGTTCTCTTTGCCAGAGATCCCAGCACTTCACACTAGACAAGTATTAATTTGTGTAGTTAGGTATTTGTAAAACACCCCAAACATTACAGTAGTTACACCCAAGGGTCACTGTTCCTCACCCTGATGTGCCAGCTTGTTTTCCCAGCTTGAGCTCATGTCTGTCTTATCAGTTCATACTTCTGTGGTGATCTGGACCTCTGACTGAATCTGGTTATTCTTCCATCAGCCAAATGAGCAAACATCTGTAATCTTCTGAAAACCTGTAGCCAAATCCTGCAAATAATCCTGTAGACAATGACTATAAAGGATCCTTTGTAAGTTAATTTAGTCATTATTAGCACAAGATAAATTAAAAGTACTTGCAAAATAGAAAACTGAGGCCTCAAGAGATTATTTAGAATATTCACTGACTCCAAAGTAGTAGAACTACACTATTTGTAAATTGTTCTAATTTTACTGTGTTGGAATTTTTTTTCTATTTCAGACCTAAAGAAGCGTTGGCAGCTTGAAGGCTTACTTATTTTTGCACCTGAATGACAGAAATTGCTTCTCCCTTCAAATAATTTTACTTGAATAATTACTAGCAGATATTTATACATTTTGTTTGCAATTTTTTCCTGTATAAATAATTTGTAACTTCTCTAAGCAGTATCCACAGCTTTCATTATTCTTGTAGCTGTAAGTTTTGCTTAAAGTCTAATTACAGTTCATAACTGACATGGAAAACAATATAATCTACATAATGTTCATCTCTGTATCTTCCAGACTGCCTGACAACAGCTCGGTCCTAGCAAGACTAATGGAGAAGAATAAGTATATTACTGGAGTATATTATTGTGACAGTCCTTCTTCCTTCTAGTGTTAGGCACATCATAGTAAATAATAAGTAATATCACTGTTTATAAAACTAAGTTATAAACCAATTCCTCACAGGATGCCTGTTGCCTAGATGTCATAGATATCAAAAAAAGTGTATTTTTTGAATGCTTTTTTGCATATTTTACCCAGTGATTCAAACTTATGAATCATGGTGTATGGAACAATGTCATGGCAGATTGATCTGATGACATTTTTGAAATTGCATTCAGCACCATGAGTTTACTGAAGCTGTATATTCTACAGAAGAAGGTAGCTTGACAGCAAGAAAAGTATTTATTCATAGCAGACTTACCTTACTACCACAGGCTGTGGGAGTTGATTGCTTTCAGTAACTAAAAACTGATTTTTCTGAAACACTGAAGCCATTGCTCACAGAATATAAGTTGTACTTGTCCCTTGTACCTTAGAATGGTCCTGGACCAAGAGTATCAACAGAAACTAGCATATGAATTCAGCATGAATTAAGCATGTGAACTTGTGTTTTGACCAAGATGAAATACATAGTGTAAAAAGTGTTATTACTAATAATATCTGTCAAAATACTGCTGCTTTTCCTATTTTATATATACATTATGGAGAGGTAAAACTGAGTCAAATCTCAAAAAGCAGTATAGCTGATAAAAGTTCCATTTAAAGTTCTGTCAGGGTTTCTCCTCAGCCCAGTGATAAGACACAGACTCTGTTTTGATTTTACTTTTTCTTTGGTAAACGAGTTTGACAGAGTTTTACGTGACACTCTTAGGTGTATTATGGATACATCATTAAGTATCTAGCCTTCTAAAAATATCAGGCACATAAAAGAGTGTATCATCATGTTTCTTCAAACAACCCAACCTTTAAGCATTCACCTGAGTACTCTTTTCATCTGCTTAAAACTTTTCATTTTTCAACTGTGTAGTTTTACACTGAGAAGTAGTCCTTAAAAATCTTTTTATTCCATTACAATTGCATAGTTTAGTATAGATGGTAAAAAAAAAAACCAAAAAAAAAACCAAAAAAACCTCTTTAATTTTAAAGAAGAGCATGCTGACCAGATATTTTCTTTGCTTGAGGATCATTTATTTGAAAACAGTGCTTATTAAAAAGTTTAAATTTTCTTTCATGTTTTTTACAAAACAATAAACTGATTCAGTTACTGTGAATTTATTATATAGGACTTTTCTTCCTTCCAGAGAGAATAAAATTACTCTTTTTATATGTGTTGCTACTATATTCTAGCATCTTTCTAGTCACAAACACTCTTGCCCATAAATGAGAATGTATGCATTGACTGTAAAGAAAAGTATTCTTTATAATTTTGTGGTATGCTGAAATTATTTGACCTACTGATTATTAACTTATAATTTGTATTTTATCATTAAAAAACTTAAACACATTACTTGTGAATCTATGACTAACATAAGGTTTCCTAGGTCTGGTGTTTACTCTGAGAGCAACATCTGTACTAATAACAAAAATAGGCCAGGGTATGTTCTTTGACTCTAAAGCAAAGTGGTTCATCTTGGCATAAGTATTTACTGTAAGAAAACAACATATGCAAAACAAAGGCTTTGTCCAAAGTGAATGTTATCTGACATTCACCCTATCACAGGTCACATCCTACGTTGCTTCTCAAGCGCATCACACCTGCCATGCTCTCATTTCACCTACTTTACTCCCAGCAGGTCTACAAGCAGAGACACACACCAATCGTGCACCAAGTCAAGCTCACGGTTTAAGTCAGCCCATTCCCACTGATATCTTACACCAAAATCTGCTGTCACCACTACAGTTCTTGGTTATTTCTCTCCTCAGTGCTGCCAGCACAACTCTGTCTTATGTACTTTTTTCGTTACTAAATAATCACCTAAATGTGCTGCGTTCTCTGTGCCAACAAACTTGGTATTTACATAAGTATAACTCTTAAGTTTTACTCTAAAATAAAGTGTATGTGGAAGAAAATTGACAAGGCAGATCAGTAAGAAAAAACAAACCACAAACAAACAAAAAACTATTCAATCAATCATTCAATAGAAGGAATAGAAGGACCTAATTAACATTTACAAAATGACTGATTTATGAAGTCCAAAGCGTCTCTGATCATCATCAGGATAAAACTTATGACTGTGCCAGTACTAGGAAGGAAGTTCTGGAGCTCAAGTAAGAGAGACAGGACTCATTCCTTCTTATTCTACTGGGTGTACGGTGGCTTCTATTCCTCTTCCCCAGATCCAATCTGTGGTGAGACTGATCACAAATACACAATGTTCTCTCTACAAACAGGGCCAGCTACCAGCAGGCTAGGGGAGGGCAAGCAGGGGAGCTGAGACTTTATCAGCACCCTATATCCCCACACACAGTGCTTACATAAACATAAGCAATACAAATAACCTGACCCTATTCTAACCAGTTATTCTGTGTCAAAGCTTGCTGAGAAGATGATACACACACACACACACACACACACACAGAGGTATGTACACACGTAATAGGTCTGTCTCATATCTGGTTCACTTATGGTTTCCCCTGTAGCTGACTATCATGCTATCTGCTGTTAAGTTCAACTTTAGGCTGTTCACACAGCTGTTGAGTTCAACTTTACTGTCTCACACAGAGAGCACACATAGGAAATAAGAAGGTAGTTTAAAGAGAACATAGAACAGGCTGTGGTGACCAGATGCAGGGCTTAGAAAGGCATGTGTTCTTGCAAGTTCCTTTCTTAAATGCTACTGACCCATTTTAGCCTTCCTGCTCTTCAGTTGATCATTCTTATTCACGTGATCTACCTTGATCCCTATTTTGAGCCTTCCTCTAAACATCACATAATAATATTTCTACCTCTTTTCACTCTTAATATGCAATCCCTCAAGCCCCTTAAAATGTCTCATAAAGAGATTTTTTTTCTTTTTTATGGGACCCATGGTAACTTTATCAGTTGAAAAGTTCTATCTGAACAATTCCAAGGTTACCCTTGAGTAATTCCTTTAGTGGACCTTCAGCCAGCAGCCTGAGATCTATGGTCCTTTTTATTGTCTCTGTTTTTTTTTTCCTGTTCATGGGTGTTTGTGCATTTGGTTCATTGTTTTTCTTATCCTTAAGGAAATAGTCTAATAAATCAAGTGTTCCTACAGTCCACATATCCTTAGATTTTAGTATTTGTACAAAAGTAAGGTCTTCTGATATAGTGTTGGACTTGAAATCTATCACAGAGACTATTGCAGAGACCAGTTTTGTGAGACTGGCAAATAGCTCAAGAAAAAACATGCAGAAGACCAAATCTGATGAAGAAAGAGTACAAATGACAAAGATCAAGTGCTTAGACACATGACTGGAAGTATTTGTGACACCAGTATATAGATATCCAAAGACTCAAGAATGCCATCCAGTTCAAAAAGTGTCAAATTCTTTGTTATGGTCCTGCCCATCTTCCCCTCTCCAACCTGAAGAAAGATAGACTGTAAGAATATTCAGAAGCTGAGAGTGTCTGCTTATAACATACCTTAACAACAACTGGTCTTCAAAGATGTTTCAGGTAACATCAGGAGGAAAGACATTTTCAGGATACCAGCCCTCATTTCTGAATATGTTTGTTCAGCAGTCTTGATATTCTCAGTCTTGAGAGTATTTTTTATCCTTCCTAAATTTAACCATTCTTACCCACATTTGAGCTGCTCTCAGTAGCAGGAACTTAGGAGGAATGCTCATATCTGTTCTATTTCTGTGACATGGATCAATCACTGATTCATATCTAACATATGTTCTACATCATGGTCCCTAGCCTGGTTCTATTTTATATGTTGGCATTGATTTTCCTCTTAGAGCATAGTTGTCTTTATATTGAAAGTTATAGATCTCAGATATTTTCCTTGTATTTTGATTATTTTGAAGTTTGAATATGTCCCTTGCTGGTATTCATTATGTGAC
Source organism: Oxyruncus cristatus (assembly GCA_013399855.1). Taxonomy (NCBI): domain Eukaryota; kingdom Metazoa; phylum Chordata; class Aves; order Passeriformes; family Cotingidae; genus Oxyruncus; species Oxyruncus cristatus. The sequence goes on from VXAY01007339.1 coordinate 484,003, forward strand.
ACAAATTGATTAAAAAACATTAAGACAGTAAAGGTATTAAAAGAATGTTTGACTCTACAATGCCAAAATATTTCTAGATAACCTAATCTGTTGTAATCTGTATTGACATGACAAACATGTTCTCATTTTATTATTCAGAAAATTAATAAAGCAATCAAACAGTGATAAATGAAAGAGAAATCCTTGCTGTAAACTTACTAGAATACTTGTGTCTTCCCAAACAGACAACAAATAATTCAATAACTACTCTGACTATTTCTTTGAGTGTTTCTGTTCCTGTGTTTAGCTTCACACCGCCACAGTAATTTTCTAATTTCTTATTTCTTAATGCTTATGAGAATGCCAAGTGAAGTTATCTCAAAGTTCTCTACCAGTCATCTTAAATCAGAGTAAATTCAAGAGTCAGTGGGGTGCTTTAGAAATAACATTATTGTGTATTATAAACTGGTGTCTTTCCTTGGATATTTTGCTGCTGACAATCCCATACTTGTTTTTAAATACAGGTTTTATACCATTTTGTAATTAGAGATCAGTTAACAGTTCTGGGTGAACTAGGGAGATTCTCAGTATATTAAAAATTATTTACCATTCATTATATTTCCATTTATTATGTGGCACAAATTGTTTGCTAGGTGTTTTTGAACGCAAGAAGTGGAAGTGACAGCAGCCTGAAAATGCTATACAATTTTCAACTTAAGATGTCCACGTTTTTATTAGCACTTTAATACCTTAGTATTCTTTCCAAGCAGTTAGTGTTTAATGAAGCAAATAACTCAAAAGCATTTCATAATCTCTGAAAAAAAATATTTTTAGTGCTCTTTTTTTCCTGACGCCTTTTTTCAAGGATACTGAAAGGAAAATACTTTAATAGATAAACAGAGTTTTCAAAACGTGTTTCAACACCAAAGACTGACAATTTTGTACAATACATAAGGGAGATATGGCCTAGGAAAATGCCTCAAGATTTTTGCCTCATCTCATGAAAAATTTCCCGTTGAGTTAAAGGTAAAGCAAACCATTTTCATCATTATTATGTCTCTTATTGCCAGCAAAATACACTGGTTTATGCTTATATTAACCTGACTGAATGATAGAAATATTGCACAATACTGCTAATGGTACCTAGTTAATGGAGGATAATGGTGCAGAAAATATGTTCATTACTGAAAAGGTGGAGAAGAGATGCTTTTAAATTGTTAGCCTAGCAAATCCCAAATGACTTAAAGTTATTTGTCTGTAGAGTGCAGGAAATGTTCTTAGGATATTGGCATGGCGCAATGACTCACTCAAAAGTGACCTTTCTCGTTTTACTTCTCTTAAGTTAAAGTTAAGGGTGTAAAGTTTTAGAATCATTATGTTTTACATTTCCTTTTGTGAAGATTTCCATCATTCCACTCTAGGGCAAGACTTAAAACTCCAGCTTATAATGAAAACCTGAATACAAATATTTTCAGTCTTGTTTTAGACTTTTGTAGCATGTCTTTTTTAACATTGCATGTATCACAATTACGATCAAATTAAAAAAAAAAACAAACCAAAAATTAAGTTTTATTGCATACCAGGAAAACGTGGAATAATTCACTTTTTTTTTTTTTTAATATTTGTAAATTTTTTTTGGTTTTATATCACATTTTCTACCTGTACCTTTCATAATAAAAATAAATTTACTTCCTAAATCTGGCAAACATAAAAGTTTGGCTTCCTTTATGTATATATAAAGGTAGAAAAACTTTTATTGAGTTAACTGCTAAAACTGAGGAAAAATAAACCCCTCATATTTATGAAAGTGTAATTAAGCATGAGATATAATCTTGTTATATCGTACATGGAAAAAATACAATTTGGCAAGTTTCTAAAGTCTAATTTCTGCCCTCATTGACTTAAATTTGAATAGGAATTGGCTCTATAAGCTTTTTGACTGTAGGTCACAATGCAGAAAGAATCGTGCCTTGCAGAATGTACCATCTAAGGAGTCTTTCTGCTGTGCCTTCTGCAATCGGACTTGCCTATCTCGTATTGGCCTCTTTAGCCACCAACGCGCTTGCAACAAACGTGGGTAGAGCCCTTTCCAAATCTTCATTCGCAAAGCCTAGCCATGATGACTAAAAGTCAGAGGCAGCAGTTTTTTATACAATCCTTTCTTGATCACTTTATATTAATATTCTTCAAATTAGTGTGGCAAGATGCTTGCAAATGTCTCCAAACAAGATGTGTTAGCTAACAGGTCAGGGCAAGTGAAACTGCCAGTAAATGGTGCTTTAGCTGTGCTACTGATAACATCATGGTGCTCATAGTGGTCATATGGTGTTTCACATTCAACAACTCATAGATAACCTTGAAAATAAAGAATAGACAAAAGGTTTTGTTCATAGCCTACTTATAATGAAAATGTGTGATATTATTATATTACATTGTTACAACTATTGATCTGAAAGGTATTCATTCTTGTTAAGGGAATAAGTGTATAAATAGAATATGTGGGTGGGTTAGCAATGATATTAGAAATGTTGACTTTAATTTTTTTTCTCGACATTCGGTTATGGCTACATCCCATCCATCTTTGCACCTTAGCTCTGAGTTTGGAGCCCTTTTGCCCTAGATCTACTCATACGTCAGTGAAGTAATATCCTGTATCTCTGTCTGCAGGGGTGAGAAAGATCAGATCTAGGTGGTCTGACAAGTCCTTCAGAATTTTCTGTGTTTGATGGACATAAACACAGTCCATAATGAGTAAATAAACATGTTAGACTTTTATGTTACCTTCATAAACTAGTATATTCAGCCATCAGTGCAAAAGAGCTAATACATTGCAAATTGTAAATGGAGTTTCCTGGAGACTATCTTCCTTGTGTGCAAAAATCTTTCAGTTTCTGATGACTTTATATCTGGACCACTGGGTATTATTAAAATGAAAAAATTTAAAATTGTGTATTTTTCAAGGCTTCACAGGAGTTTCCTATTTTAGGTATCAATGTTATCTTTTCTTATAGGATTTAGTCAACTTTGTTTTCTGATTTGCTGTCTTAGTAATTTTCCATATTTTAGATTACTTAAAAATAAGGACTGAAAAAAGCAATGGGCTCTTGCTTAAGCTCAGGGAGTTGAAAAGAGTAACAGCAGCCCATTTTGAGACTTTTCTTGAGACAAAATTGATATTTGCAAAACAATAAAGCCAGAAGAGACTTAAAAAATTTAGGGAAAAAACGGCATAAAAATAGTCCATAATATTTTCCAGTCAAGTGACACTTTATTTTCTAGCATTAAATTATCGGATAAGAAGTAAAATGTTTCCAGGTTACTGTAGAGCAGAGAGTACAGATATATTTGCAGATTTTATGTGCTTTCTGTCGATGCTATGGAAATTTCTAAATTTTCCCATGTTTCTTGTTATGTCTATTTTGAAATATTATGCCTGACATCGAGAAAGAAAAGTCTCACTTTCTATAGCAATTGGTCCAGGCTGAAAATATAGGTAAAATAATTTGCATTTGAATTTAATAATACTGTATTCTCAAGGAACTAAAAAAACCTCCCTAGGATCCAAGATTCCTTTACATAATCCGCAATTTCATAATGAAGAGTAGTCACAATTCATACAATTCAAATTCTGGGTCTTTTAATTATTTTAGAATTTTTCACCCTAAGATCTCCTAACTCTTCCTCTTCTTTTGTTTTTACTATTAAAAAGACAAAAATGAAACATGAAAAAATGCACAGAAAAATATTTAAATTCTTGTATAATCTTAAGGCCTACTGAACATTTCCTGGAATTCATAATGTTGGGGTTTTTTCTATAAAATCTTACTCTTCAACACCAGAACAAAGTACCATGTTTCAAGGTCTTCCTAATATTCATTCACATAATTCATCTGAAACCTTAAAAATAAATTTTTATTTATCCATTAGTTTTTCAAAGATGAATGCAATTAGAAATTCTGTCTGAAAAAACAGATGGTACAGACACTCAGCTTTCAGTAGGTATAAGACAGATAAGATGTTTAGAATTATTTCCCATTTGTCAACATATTTTTTTCATCAAATAAAAAACCCCCAACATTTTGAAAATTAAAACAATGAAAAGGTACTTCAGTTTTTGTAAAGATCTCTGAATAGCAAAAAAAAGCTAAGTGAAAAGCTTCTCTCTACTCCTGAAAAACAAACCTGTATGAATTGACTCTCTTTGCAGTAGGGAAAGACCTAACTGTGAATCAGACCAACTTTGAGCTAAAAGGAACTGACTCCAACTGGACACAAGAAAGACCATTCTCAGAACTTTAAGGCTAAGTATCTGATTTAACTGAAGGTGTGTAATAATGACTTCATTTTCCTAAGCTCTCTTAATGTGCCTGTGTGTGAGAGAGAGACATCCATGTGTCTGACTGCTACATTTACCATGATATCAGCAGTCAAGGTTTGGTTTCTGTTATTCAATGTCTCATTTTTCCATGCCTGTCAAATGATTTGCATGAATTTCCAGCTTTGATGGAACTTATCCCTTGAGTGTTTTTTTAACTTTTTTTTCCCTTTTTCTTCTGGATTCAGGGAAGCACAAATAATGTATTTGACAAGAATATTTTCTGTCATTAATAGTAACCAGCATCTCATACTACTCATTAAAATTTATAAAGTATTTTACACTTGCAAAATCCAAATTATTCTTTTCATCACCACAGGAGAAGAACAAGAACCAGAAAATTTCAGTCATAAGCAGTCACAATTAAACATAAACAACAGGTTCCTCTAGGAATCTGTTGTTACACATTATAACTTCATTGGAGTAAGAATGGTAACTGAAAGCTCCTTCTGAAAGTTCTGTGAGTAATGCATGAAGTAAGGCAAGTAGCATGCTTTGAAGAACACACAGTTTAGAAATCACTCCATTACAGAAATGTTAATACCTGTTAAAAAACAAAAAATAAAAAAAAGTTTAATTTTTGTTCTTGAACTGGTAACTTGTACTATTGACTCCAATGCCTTTAGGCAACAGTTCTTTGACTACTGAGAAAAGTTTACATTCATATTTCTACAAACCTTAATCAAAGAGGTAACAGTTGACTCAATTATCCTACTCCTTAACTGCCCAGTACCCTTATGAAGTGCTGGTATCTTACTGATAAGATAAGCTGGTGCTTACTGAAATAATTTTGAAATTTTTCTCTTTGAAATTTATGAAATCAGACTAATTTAGTGAATATACTTTTTCATTGACCATAAAAATATATATAAATCATTACTAAGCTGATATGTAAAGTCATTTTACAAGTTCTTTCCACAAAAGGGAACAGCAGAGGGAGAGATAAAATGGAGCAAACAAAAATGGAAGTTAGTTTGAAGATACTTTTTTTCTCTGAAAAACTGGAAAAATTAATATATTAGACTGAGCTCTTGTTTTGGGTTTTAACTTCATTTAAGACTTAGATAATCTGATTGAAGGAAATTTCAAAGAGAAAATTTCAAAACAGATAATAATCTAATATTGTTTCTTTGTTCTTACACAAATGACTCATCTGTGATAACTCCCCTGGCGAGACAACAGGACAATTCACACACATGACCTAAAAGATATTCATCTCTGCTGGTGACCATAATGGATCCACCTATGCCTAGAAGATGTCTTTTGAACTTTTGAAATGTTGCATGATCGAGTGCTAATCATCCAGTGAAGGACTCCCCACACAGGAGAGGCACCAGAAGCATTCCCCTGTACCCTGAGCCAAATAAAGACCACACTCGGACTTTGCTCGGCAGATCGAGGGTCTTCTTTCCTCACTCCAAAGGATTTCTACCACCCAGGGCTTCTACCACCACTTGTCAGATACAGTGGAGGACCAGAACTTCAACATGTCTGTGAGTGCCACTCTCAAGAAGACTGCAATCATTATTTCAACAGAACTGTGACCATCATCGGGACCAACAGGTTTCCTTTCCTTTTACTTTGCACTCAGGGGAGCCACGTGGTGCTCAGAACAGGGGTTAACAAATACCGTTTCGTTCTTGTCCCAGGGGGCGGGGTTATACATCTGTCTTTGTGAGTTAAAACCAGTTTTTCTCTGTATCATTGTAATCTTTTTAGTATATTGTAACTCTGGCTTGTAATCTCTCTTGAGGTAGATTTTTTCTGCTGCTGGTTTACTTTTAAATCAGCACAGATACCTAAGTGGCCTAGACAATTCCTTTCAGGTTGCATACTGTTTTATTGAAACTTCAGATCTCAATCTCATTTCCTAGGACTGGCAATGTGCCTTGAGAGCTTCTCACTGAAAGCGGGTGTTCACCAGTATCTCTCTTGCCTGGCTTCCCTTCCCTTCCTCTTCTCTTTTTCCTCCTGAGGTTTGACTTCCAACAGGAAGAAATGCAGATATGGAAGCTGGAAGGGGGAAATGCACCCTGAGCTAATGGATGAGTGTAGCGCTCGACTTGAAGCTGAATCTCTGTTGATTCAACAGAAAATGTGCGTGCTTTCTTCAGTCAAATTCAATGTTTCTTAGGTTGCAGCAAAAAATAAAAACCAAATAAGCTGTCCAGGGAAGTTGTCCAAGTAAGGGGCCAGGATTCCATGGTAATTGATTTTTTCTTACTATTTAAAATATTATAAACATTATAAATACAAATAAAGTGGTGAATATGAGAAGAACTAAACCAAATTACATCTGCAACCTTTGCAATTGCTTTTTAATCTATGAACTTTGTGATTCAATGTATTTTCCAATTTGGCCATAGAGAAATGATATATCTATCCTCAGCTGTACAGTTTCTTCTACTATTGAAAAATTGAAATAAAAAAAGAGTTCTGATGCTCATTAGTTTCATTATCCTGTGGAATGTTTTGAAGAAGATAGGATTGCAGTTATATTAAATCTTCCTTGACATTAGAATTGTTTACAATAATAAAAGTTCTCTGTTGCCTTTCCTTGCCCTCCTCCCCTAAATGTTTACAGCTCTGTAAATTATATAGTGTGATTTTTGATTGTTAACCTCCCCTAGATGATTCCAGCTTTCCATAGACAAATACCATTAGAAAACACTCATATAAACTTTTCTCTAAGTCCTCATTAAACATGATACAGAAAGCTTGAAGGAACTATATAGTAAAAATCTTTTGGAAATGTAGCTATGTAGAAAGCTCCTGTGTACCTGGGTTTCATTTTGCCGTGTTCATGGAGTCTATAAATAGATTTTATCTTCCAGGGCACAGTAATAAGTTAAGCAGAAAGTTCCTCCTGTGACTGGTTTCCTGTGGAAACTTACTGCTGTAAGCAATAGATATACATTTAGCCATGAATGTTTAATGCTAGATAAGTATATAAAATGAAAGCAGGAATTTAATAATTCTGAACCTGTGGGACTATTGTTTAAGTCAGTAGATGGAAAGTCAATGGCAGATGTATCATCAAGCTTGACATCATAATTAATTCAATAGAATCCTGAGTTCAGACTTAAAACATAAAATCTGTATGAAGCAGATATATTAGAAAAGAATGAAGAAGGAGCTTTGGTAAAATGCATTATAGTAAAATATTTACAAAAAGCTTAAACTCATCATTAGAAGTAGCAAACATAATTTTTTTTTTTTTTTTTTTTTTTTAAAAAAAGCCCTAATAAAGATATAATATAAAATCCTCAAAATATAGTATACTGAGCTTTGGTGAATTAAATTAACATGAAAAAATGAAGTTGAAACCTAATGAAAAAGTTTTTATTGCATAGTTATATGGCAGGCCACCTACTTGACTTTGTTTTGTAGTGTTTATGGTGCTGAAAGTTTGAGAGAATAAGACTTTTTACAGGTCTAGCTGGTTGGAAATTTTGTAGACTAGCAAAGCAGAAAAGGAAGGAATTTATTTTTGACATAGAAGCGTTGCAGGTAATAAAAGTCTTGTGATGAATTCATATAATAGTACATTACGAAAAATTTTCAGAGCAGACTTTTAACACCGAAGCTAAGCTAAGAAATTAGGAAAATTACTGCAGCAATAAAAGAAGTTGATGGAGTAAATTTAAGGTCTTTGTGACCCTGATAATATTACCATTACAGAAATTATGTTAGTGTAAAGAAATTGTGATTCAGCTAATCACAGCTAATGCATTAATATCCCACAAGTATTTTGATGTATTACTATGCACGTATGTTAGACAAATTGAAAAAAAAAAAAAANAAAAAAAAAAAAAAAAAAAAAACAAAAAACTCCAAACCACAAAACTATCCTACTCCCAATTAATTTAAACAGATTTTAAATAATTAACTCAGTTAGCAATATGCAGGGACCTCTAAAATTCTGGTTGAATTTTTCCTTCTTAGAAAAAACAAGCTTCTTAAATAAGATTGGGCAAACCAATATTTTTTTTCCATTCCCCATCTATACATTTAATAAACTGGCTATTTATACTCTTCAATGCTGTTTTGATTGTAAGTTTCTAAAAACTATATTTTAGTTAAATTAACAAAAAAGATTCATTCAATCAAATTCCTCTCTGAAGTTTACAGTACTATGCAAAATAAAATAATACCAATTTATTTAAATAAAATAATAGATTACACCGTGGCCTAAAATTTTAAGCATCAATCTCCATTCACTTCAAAAGAGAGATATTTTAACATCAGTTTTGCAGAGGAAATTAGTAGTTTGCAAATACGGAAAAAAAGATTGTACAGTAGTTTAGTGGATAATATGAAATGAGGAGATTTTGGTGATCCCTTCAGGCATGTACATGAAATCTTGCAAAATTTTGGAAACTGGTAAATAACAATAAGAATTAAGACATTTCTGAAAATGGTGAGAGTTTTTAATCTGACCTAGTATTTTAATGGAGATCCTGCAAATAATGGGACTGTAAGTTTCATATTTGTCACATTATTTAACTTTTTTATTAAAAACCCCCAGGAAATGTAGATAATATGGAAAATATGAAACTGTCTTCTTTATACAGTGCATTTGAATTATAGGCAGAGAAAAGACAAATGTAAAAAAAAATCCAAACCAAAACCAAAACTAAACACCACCACCACCAACACAAAACAAAACAAACCCAAAGCCTAATAGCACAGACAAAAAGGAAGAAGGGATACAAAAGCAAATTTGAAAGACAGTTCACAGAACATTGATCCTCTGATAAAGGTGCTAGCATGGTATATCTCTGTTAACACTGAAGGCTAAAAGATGAGTTGAGGGGTTTTGGACATGCTATATTTTAGAGATAACTCATCCCCAGCCTACTGTATCAGACAGAATTACAATAATTAGTTCTTACAGCTAAGAAGATGTGAAATACATAACTAAACCAAAAAAGAAGATTAAATAAAGTAGTAAAAGGTATATTAGCCCTCATAAAATCTGGAATAGAAAAATTCAAGATCACAGGCACTAATCATAGTAAATCAGACTCTGTTTCATGTGCAGCTTTATTTTGTGTTATGCAGTGAAAAGTTTGACACAACACTTGACTGAATATTTTAAGGACTTTTTTTAATATCTGAGAGACCTACTTTGACAATAACATATGAAACTAGCATTCCATATGTATATCACCCCAGGCAAAATCAGGGCTTGTCCTATATTGATTTTACAGTATTTAAAATAGATTTATATTTGTATGGTTCTGAAACAACTCACTGAGTTACAATAAACATGAATCAAATCTACTGTACAGGAACAACCTGAATACCAACTAAGCTTTTCAGATCACATCTCACCTTTCCAAAATCTTGAAAGGTGCCAAATTACTTCTCTCATATTTTCTAATCTAAAATGGTTTATGCATTATTTTCCGATATAGTAGGTTTTTCCATTTTGCATATTTTTGAATCTCTGATGCTAGGATGGCCGAGGTGTCATATGTTTGGAATTATATATGGTTTACCAGAAACATAAAAAATAGGTTAATTTGAGTTCAACTTTATATATTTATTACAAAATTTCTTAAACTTTCTTTTTAAACTTTCTTTTCCTTGGGCAAACATAAATGAGGGGATTTCATCCCCAATTGATGTAATTGCTATTTTCTTGATAATGTGTGTTGCCATCACTAAGATGAAATAGAAAGTGGAATCTAAAAGGCCTCTCTCAGCAAAGAACACCTATTTAACTTTTTTTATTTGTTTTGTTCTAGGACAGTCTTTCTTCTCTTTAAGAAGCATTTTGTGACTATGGCAATGAACTTTTGCTAGAATCCCTCTACTGCCAGCAAACTGTAAGTAATTAGGAAAAAGAAAATAATCACATCTCTCTCTTGTCAGTCCTGCAGGCTTAAACAGGCAGGAAAAGTGATTATTACTGTAAGTGGAAGTAGTAGGCAAAGAATACAGAGGACAGTCTTGCCTATCAAAGAATAGTAATGGGACTTTTATGCCTCTCCAAAGTCCAAAACCCAAATAATTTTCATGCCACTGTGAACCTTGCAGCTTCTTACCACACACAAAAAAACCCACAAACCAAACAAAACCACACACACACACAAAAACAAAACCAAAAGGAAAAAAAACAACCAACCAAGCAACCAAACAAAAAACAAAACAAAAACCGAAAACCAGAACAAACCCCACAGCTGATCCCTTTGTCCTGAATAAATCCCCTGTCCTGCAGGAATAAGGACAGCTATGTCTCCAAACCTGAGGTTACACCAGAGTTTGTGAAGGTGATAGTGAGTCCTCATCTAAGCATGGCCCAGGTTAAGAAGGCCATTCCTGGGGCTGAAGGTGAAGGTTTTCTGGAAAAAACTATTCAGTAGAGTTGCCAATCACTCTAGAGGACCAGAAGATAGGATGCACAAAGGGATTTCAGGGTTTTTAATTAATTTTAGTATTTATAAATATGTTGAGATATGTTATGGATTAAATTCTTAGACCAGGAGCAGTCGTCATGCAGATCTTGAACCATGATCTTCATGGTTCAAGATCACTAAATGCACTGAATTCAAGTCTATTTCAGCTTTCTACTCAATCACCTTTTGTTTCTTCTCTTTCCTTCTTGTGACGTATTTCTCTCCTGCTATTTTGAAGGTGGAGGGATGCACTCTTCACCAAACGCAACAGCGTCAACAATGGACATCTAGTGGTAAGAAACAAATCTAGAGAGTTTTTGTCCAGATAGGGTAAACTACTTCCCTGTGAAGAATTACGGCTGTGCAGTGTTTTTCCAGAATTAAATTCATTTTCAGATATAATTTCATGTCCTTCATGAACTGTTCAGCTGCAATTCTAAATTACTCAAAATTTCTGATGCTATCAGCAGTTCATCAGCTTTGTGTCTTAGGTTACAATGTACTAATAGACAGGTTGTTCTGTTTGCATTTATTTTAAATTATTTAATTTCAAACTGGACTAGTGTCTTTTTCTAATGGCTACTGAGTCTATCATGTACTGAAGTACAGATACCTAATTTAAATCTCTAAACCCAAGAATCCAAAGCTCGCAATCATGACGGATATTTTACAATGATATATTAGAGCAAGGTAGAGCAAGATGCTTGGTCTCCAAACCAGGAAAAGGATATAAACCTAATTATATATATCTTTTCATTACCAGTATATACAGCTTTACAGAATACTATTATGATGTAGAGAAAAATATTTTTATCTAATTGTGATTTATCTTCGTATGTTGAGAAGTAGAAAAAAATCCACTTGATACATTTTGAATTAGTGAAGAAATTCCTAAATATTTATGTAAGAAGTTTGATAAACTGCCCTCCAAGTATTTTCCATTTCTCTCTATTGACCACAAAGAAATCCAGACTAATTCTGATTTAGGAGTCTGTCTCACTGATGGATGAAGTAGGAGAGCTGAATCCCACCTCTCGCCTTCATTCTTACGTGTGACGCACACATACATCCTGCCAGACATAAAAAGAAAGAAAAAAAATAAAACAGAAATTAGAGACATTTAAGAAGTAACAGCTTATTCAAATATTTTTGCGTTGGATCTTAGGGGACTTTTTTTCAGCTTTATTTCTAAGCTTATATTAAGAGGCTGCATCCAGACATGTGCTCAGAGCAGATGCAGAATTCCTCTGCCTTTGTTCCAAATCAATCAGAACCTTATGCAACCCTGTCATCGCTAATATACACTAATATGCTTTGTTTCTTAGCCCTTACATGTTGGGGTTTATTTTTTTCCCCTTTGGATACCACATTCAGAACAAACATTGGGAACAAACACTCCTGAAAATCTGAGATGTAATTTCGAGGTCTTTGGAATTTGTTATGGGTCTATATGTCTCATTTGCACCTTAAAAACTGTTCAGAAGACTCTGTACTTAAGAAAAATACTAAAATGGAGACAAAAGTGTTGAACTGAAGAAAAAAATGAAACATTCAAGGTAAAATGTATTGTATGCAAATTCAGTTCCAGTCTTTAATCCTGGTCTACTGATAAAATTTTAATAACATATGTATAAGAGAAATATCATAAAAAGCAGGAGATAAACTGTTAAAACAGCACCTAGATAATTGAAAAAAAAAAAAAAAGAGAAAATAAAAACAGAATGAGAAGTAGAAAGCAAGGTACAAAGGTTTTCACCACTAAATTTTATGTTAAAGATAAGCTGAAGAGATTCTTCATTCTGAATGTAATCATAAAATAATACTTGAATAGCAAATTTTCTGTTAGATGAAAATACATGAATCCTATGTAATGACAGTTTGCCAAGAACTCCATACAACCACATCTGAGAGCATTAAGGAATTCATTATTGTTTGTCAGATTTATGAAAATACCTGTAATATGAGAGTTGATTTTTTATTTGACCTTTTCAGAATGATACAGTGAATATAAATACTAAAATATAAGTACAAATAAAGTCTTTACTATTTATAGACCGGTTACTGGAATTCAACATGATTAAGAAACACAGAAATCAATTAACACACATTAGTTTCGATTAATGGAGGATACTGAATAAGACCTTATTTTTTTTGTTGTTGTTTCTGTTTTCATTTTGTTTTCTTAAAACGGACTGAATAAATGTAGCATTTCAAGTGCAGTAATACACTAATAAACAGCTGCCATGAATCACTACACTAGCTTGCATCCTAACATTAGTGTCAGAGAAGTAATTTAAAGTAGAATTCCACAGGAGTTCCCTAATCTCCACGATGTTAAATAATCCTGGCCCATTAGAGTCATTTAGGTCTGGTTTTAGGAAAAAAATGTACACACTTTTGGTTTCTGGTAACTTTGTGGAATATGGTGGATTTGGGGAAGCACCTTTGGGAATGCATGGAAGTGCACATTCAAAATTTAAAAAGAAAGGAAGTTCAGGGGAACTGAAAGAAAAGGGGTTTATTCAATAATGAGTCAACATTACAATACCTTGATTTTGGTGAGGATTGAGGAGAAGGGAAGATTTTGGTTCTCGATGATGAACCCTAACATATGGAACTGGATTATTAACAACCTCTGTGTGTGAGTGGTTATCTTTCCTAATAATTTGCCTGTTGCAAATTATTGCTAACAAAGAAGTGAGAAGATAATTTTGCCTTTCATGAATGGATGGACACAATAAAAAAGTACTTGAGTGCGTGCAATAAAGAAGCCAAGAATTATCACCCCCTCTGGGCTAAAAAATTGTGATAAGGTGTCCAGACGAAATTTTGTGTATTTCATATTTTTAGCAATAAGAACTACAGAAGGCCAAAGAAATACTGAAATGGCTTGAAAGGAGGTAAAGGTACAATGAAAAATAGAAAAAAGGGAAAAACTTATTGGACATTAGTAGGTATCTTTGTACATTGATTGCAAAACAATTCATGTTCTTTCTCCTTTAGACATATCATTTTAATTTAACATAGGTTAATTGAATCTTATCTAAAATTTCTGTTTAAAACACTTTCTGGGATGTGGAATGAGAGGCTTTCTTTGTATATCTGTTTATGCTTATGTGTCTGTCAAAAAGGAGGGCATTCAAGTAATATTGGAGGTGAATGTTAGACATTGTTAGGCATTAAATATATTAAGTAAAAGAAATTAAGCAAAATATGGAGTGGAATTGATATTTCTTTAAATTTACCATAATACCATAACTGAGTTTCCAGTACTACAAAATATTTCTGATTTATTCTTTAGACAATAGAGTACAGTCGACTGCAGTGACTTTCTTAGTGTCAATAATAGAGTTAATTTTATTCTTCTCAAACACTATAAAGACAATAGACAGATAGGAAGACTTTGTAGTATATTTCAGATCACTGATTTTTTCATGCACCATAATCTGGATTCCCAACCAATTTTCTTCCAGGCCTGTTGAATTGCTACCAGTATGATTTTTCTTGCTGAGACTGTGAATTAGATGACACATAATGATTTCCAAGTATTCAGTAGTGATTACTGCAAACCACAATATTTAAAATAACAGAATAGGTTTAGTTTCAGTTCAGAAGATGGTCTATAATGTTCACTTCGAAATAACTGTTCCATTGAGTAAGACAGTGTAATGATTATCAGTATTTTCTTGCTGTCTCACAGACAAATGGAGAATAAGAGGCTCCTATTTCATAGTGAAAGGGGAAAGATGGAGTAAGAAAGGCCATGGAAAAACTGCAAAAAATATATGGAGGCCAAGAACCAGCATTGAGAAAGTGATGGTAGGGAAAGCAATGAGTGGAAATACATAAATGGTCTCAAGTATCAGGAATCAAAGTAGGGCAGAGATTAAAAAAAAAACAACAAAAACCAGAACCATTTGGAAGAAAGAAAAATCATAAAAGTGAAGACAAGGACAGCAGTATGTATTTAAGTGGGGTCTAAGTAAGAGATGAGAGAACTTGAACAGCATCATCTGATGGTACAAGAATCCAGCATTTCTGCAGGTCAAACCACAAGACCCGTTTCAAGTTGATTCTCCAGAATATGGTGTATACACTTATTTTCCT
>VXAY01007339.1:505979-516071 GCA_013399855.1 Oxyruncus cristatus
AACCAGGCTGGTGAAGGGACTTGAACACAAGTCCTATGAGGAGAGGCTGAGGGAGCTGGGGTTGTTTAGCCTGGAGAAGAGAAGGCTCAGGGGAGACCTCATCGCTCTCTACAACTATCTGAAAGGAGGTTGTAGCCAGGTGGGGGTTGGTCTCTTCTCCCAGGCAACCAGCAGTAGGACAAGAGGGCATGGCCTTAAGCTGTGCCAGGGGAGGTTTAGGTTAGATATTAGAAAGAAATTCTTTACAGAGAGAGTAATCAGCCATTGGAATGGGCTGCCCAGGGAAGTGGTGGATTCTCTGTCCCTGGAGGTTTTTAAGATGAGGCTGGATGTGGCACTTAGTTCCATAGTCTAGTAACTGTGGTGTTGGATCAAGGGTTGGACTTGATGATCTCAGAGGTCCTTTCCAACCCATCTGATTCTATGATTTTATGATTCTATGACATAAGTTCAATAAAAATCCTCAATTATTTTTTCTTACCTAGCAGATGTAACTCCTATGTTGCAGGGGAAAGGTGTCTGGATGGAAAGCAACAACCAAAAGTTCTGCACCAGATGAGAAATAAATTTGATGGACTAGAAGAAGCACACAACGATGATATGTCAGCTAATTTCTAACAAAAACGACTATATTTATAGCTAATCGAAAAAGCATGGATCATTATTACTGCTTGTTTATGATGTGCAACAGAAGCCTATTCTTTTAGAGAATTCAAGAAATACTTTTTTCTGTTCAGCTACTTTTTTACCTTGAAGTCTTCTTATGTCCAAAACATTCTGTCTGGGCATGAGCATAAAGTTGTTGGAATTTTTTACTACAATTTAGAATTCCTCTCCCTCTTTGTTTCCAGCCCACTTACCCTCTGCTGTATAATGATGAAACCTACATTTGTCTCTTTGACAACTGCAGCACATCTTTCCATTTCTGACCTATATTTCCTCATGGGTATTTTTAACTGACACTTTCCCCTTGGCAGCCAGGTTAAATGCCTCTTTTATTCACCCGGGTCTTAGCTAGTTAATATCTTTTCCATAATATAGTTTGCTTACAAGCTTAAACAGACTTTTTAAAATAATTTATAATACTAACTTTAACTGCTTCTCCCTCTCTTGCTTTCACTAACCTTTTTTGCCTGTGGGATTGCCTGCCATACAGAAGTCACAGTTCTAACAGCTTATGCCGGAGGCCAGCTTCAGGCTGTGCAGCTGGGTTTGGATATCCCTTCACATTACCTGAGGACACAGCAACACAAACACAGCACATGTTTTTCAGCACTCAATGAAACCATCAGCATTTTTTTGTTATTCTTTGGGAAAAAAATATATCCTACTATTACAATAAGTATTTTGCTCTGGCTAGGTGAGTTAACAAATGTGACTATCTTTTGAGCTGAAGCTCTTGCCTCCAGAGGCCAACTACCATCCAGCAATGTGCTGAAATATTCCTTACAGCTAGAACATAGTAGGACCATTGTAAAATTCATCTTGTTTATTTAATCTCCAGTTCTTCTGTCACGTTGAAAGGATAATGGTGGGTTTGTTCTGGTAAAGAGGCTAAAAATTTGATCGAAGTCGATATCCTTCAGTGGGCCAAGATCAACATGAAATGTTGAAAAATGTTAAGGATTCTCTTCTAGTTCAAAAAGTATATCAGTTTTTTGAAGTAAAGTTCTAAACTAGCACATTTCAAGGATGTGTACAAATTTTATTACAAAACATTATTCATTAAAATTTAATCCTTATGTTACCTTATCTGTCAGTGAGGCTTGTTCAGAGATTTACTTATTTTAACTAATAGGAAAGAAACAAACAAATTTTACTCATTGTTATGAGGCATTTTGAAAGAATTTGTTTATCAAGGCCATGTATTCAAATGTTTGTCTCCCTTTTATGTTCTTAGTCTATCTCAGTGCTCAAACATTAATCAGGGAATATAAAAACTTCAATCAAGGTTGAAAAGGCATTGTTTATAGTGTTTGTGAAATCTTAGCATCTCTCAAGAGCCTAATGATGTCTAATGAGATCTGAAACTCATAAAGAGATAGTACTGCAGCAAATTCACAGCTGGAAAAATTCACTTACTTAAAAGGAGTCATAAAACTGCAGAATGGTCTAGGTTGGGAGCAACCCTAAAGACCACTCAAACTGTCCTGACTTGGGCAGGGACACCTTCCACTACACCAGGTGGCTCAAAGCTCCATTCATTTCGGTCTTGAACACTTTCAAGGGTGGAGAACTCACAACTTCTCTGGGCAGCCTATTCTAGTGCCTCACAGGAAACAATGTCTTCTTAATAGCTTGTCTAAGTCCACCCCCTTTCAGTTGGAAGCCATTCCCCCTTGTTCTATCACTAGATGCCTTTGTAAAAATTTCCTCTCCAGCTTTCTTGTAGACCCCCTTTAGGAACAGGAAAGGCAGCAATGAGGTGTCCCCCTGGAACCTTCTCTTCTTCAGGCTGAACAACCCCAACCGTCTTTGCCTGTCTTCACAGCAGAGGTATTCCAGATTCCTGATCACCTTCATGGATCTTCTTTGGATTGGTATCGATAGGTCCAAGTATTTCTTGTGTCGGGAGCCCCAGAGTGGGATACAGTACGGCAGATGAGGGATCACAAGAGTAGAGTAGAGAGGCAGAATCACCTGCCTGGAGAAGAGAAAGTTTGGGGGAGACCTCATCACTCTCTGCAATGACCTGAAAGGAGGTTGTAGCCAGGCGGGGGTTGGTCCCTTCTCCCAGGTGACCAGCAGTAAGACAAGAGGGCATGGCCTTAAGCTGTGAACCTGCTGACCACACTGGTTTTGATGAAGCTGAGGGCACAATTGGCTTTCTGGGCTGCAAGCACACATTTCTGGGTCACGTTGCGCTTCTTGTCAGGCTCTAAGTGTTTATCCACTGAGCTTCGTTCAATCCATTCTCTACCCAGTCTGTATTTCTCCTTGAGATTGCCCCAACCCAGGTGCAGGACCTCACAGTTGGCCTTTTTGACCTTCATGACTGTTAGACAACAGATCAGTTATTATTGGGTGAGAACCAACTTGTGGGGAGTTTGTGTGAGTGTAGGGGGAAGGGTGGGTCAAAACTCACAGAGGTGGGATGGTGTCCTATCCCTCACGGCAGGCCCCACATGGGGAAGCCCTGGAGGGGCTGTCAGTCACCAAAAGTCCAAGAAAATTATAACAGACCACACCTCCTGAAGGCCCTCACCCAGCTCAGATTGGCAGGGATAGTGAGGACACTGCCCCTCACCCTGACCTGGAACCCCAGAGTGGCTGGTGGGTCAGAGACCCCACCTGGAGGGGTTGGCCAAAAGGACCGGAGCAGATAAAACCAAAGGCGTGTGTTTGCCTTGTGTCACAGCCCTGTCATTGGACTTGTGAGAGCTGGTCTTCTATAAGGCTTTGGTGGTAGCTGCATAATCTGTCCCTCCCTCTTTCTCCTTCTCTCTTCTTGCCCCATCTGCATCTCTTTCTTTGCTCCTTGATGCTTGGGGTGGTTTGGAGCTGGAGGGATTGAATCTTGATTTAACTGTTGTGGGATTGATTGTATTCTACCTAAAGTGTTGTTGGTTTATTGAACTGTGACTTAAGTGTTGTGGATTAATAGTATATGCTGAGTCAGTATTATGGTGGAACATTTTGTCTAGCTTGTGTGGTGTCCTTTTGAACTGTGGCCAAGTCCCCTTATTTGCTCCCCTAAATTAATAAAAAAAATTGCTTGGGAACAAGCCCATTGCTTATTCTCTTGACCCCATCTTCAGCTATCAAAAAACCCTGTATCTATATGTTAAAGTAAAATTCCTAGCCAACGCCATAAACTGGCAGCTCCTGGGGCTGGAGTTTTACAGTGAGGTTCACACATACCCACCTCTGAAGTCTGTTCAAGCCCCTCTGGATGGCATCCCTTCACTGTGTTGACCACACCTGACAGCTTGATGCCATCAGCAAGCTTACTGAGGTTGTATTCAATTCCATTGTTTGTGTCTCCGAGAAAGATGTTAAACAACACTGGTACCTATAACAACATAATTAAAGTTATGAAAACATAGTGGTTTTGCAAAGCATTACAATATAATTCCATCCTAGATGTCTTAGCTTGAGCTATCCTCCTTCAGTTGATTTCATAGACATGCATATTTTGATAGAGTAATTCTTCTCTGTTTTGTATAACTCCCTTAACAGGAGGTGAATTATACAGAAGTGATATATCTTTCATTTTGAAGACAAAAGTATCTCAGACTTAGTAGCTCAGGTATAGAATTTAGGATAGAATTTTTTTTCTGAAAATGTCTATATCTTAATGATTTTTATTGGTCCTTACGTCATCTGTGACACCCAAAGGGCACTGGCAGGTAAGATGCAGGATCCATAAGATAACTGCACTCATTTACAGAAGTAGATTAAAGCCAAAATGAATATTCTGTGATTACTGAGAAGGCATCATGTGTTACAGACTTTTTTTTAGTTTATATGGGACTTCTTTAGCTAAGCACAAAGAGATATAAGCAAATACAATATGGTCAAGCTGCAAGTACAAAGCAATTATACATTGGTTATTGCAGATAAGAGATATCAAGGATTTAGTCAGTCATCAAGTTGAGCAGCAGTATGCTTATCATCCCAGTGAAGTGCCCCAATAACCTGTCTAGTTATGAATTAGAATAATTGCAAAATACACATATCTAGTTTCAAATTAGACTACATTATCTTCTTTACAGTGTGAATTTAGAGGGAGGACTGATAGATATGAAAAGGGATCTCCAAGAAACACAATCTGTATCTGATATTTCACAGTTCCTAAGAAGACCATGTTCAGGATGTTGAATACCACATAAAATAAATTGTGCCCTAAAACTGGTTTTGGTTTTGTTTTGGTTTGTTTTTGGTGTTTTTTTTTTTTTTTCCCCCTTTCCGTTGGCTATAAATGCTGCTAAACATAACTGGACTTATTGTTCATATGCTAATTTGGCAGAACAAAATTCTCTCAGAGTTTTCAAGTACAGCTATGTGTGCATATCAGGTTAGCAAATATGAACACTGGAATATTGTCTTTGTCATTAGTTTAAAAAAAACAATTAAAGACTAAACATAACATAGTTGTCATAGACATGGAATTTAAATTGCACTACTATTTGTTCTTGTTCTGAGGTCTTAAGGCTAGATCCACAGAGGGTCAATGACTTTGTGCCTTTTATAACCATTTAGAGTTTAATTAACTATGTACTATTATGTGCCTACCACTAAGAACTTAATCCACAATATAAATGTGGAAAACTGTGTTTACCTGCTGCCTAACCCTGAAGGTATATAAAATGTTTAGGTTTCTTCCAGTAAAATTCCTCAAAGCCTACATATTTTTTCCCATTCATACTGAAAATTTCCATGGTCCAAGAGGGATGTCTGTCATGTCCAAACACATGGGCATAGACTGTAAGTCCAGAACAAAAATATTCTCTCTTTCTCTGCTAGTTAAAGGTCCAAGCAGCTTTAAGTCTGATAAACTAATACTTTAAAAATAGAAACGAAACATAGAAAATCAGCCCAACAGAATCTGATGCCACATCTTATATTTTTCCTGGGTGAATGTTCCTCATGCCTAGTATGTCATATAAGGGCACTCCTTGGGAACAATTCCAATGAAGCAATTGTCCTGCACAAAACATCTAAGTTGAACCTAAGAGATATTATTAAAATGGTTATGAAAGAGTTAATGACTTTGGTGTAAAAAATCCCAGCACTAAAATCTGTATCATTTTTTACACAATTTTCTTTCTATTTGGTGATTTGATTATGACATTTTGAACTCTCTTTCTGCATTTCTTTTTTTCTCAGTCTTTTTGGTAGAAATAAGGTGTCTAGAATTCCATAGTCAGAAGCAGCATCTGTAGCTCTGTTTTTGATTGCCTGAGCAAGACCTCTAACTAGAGAGCTGTTACACAACACTAATTTTACAGGTTAATTTTGTCGATAGTTCATAAGAAAGAACAAGTCTAACTAAAATGTAAGTAGAAGGAGTGAGGATGGTACCTTTCTAGGTGTCAGAATCAGGCATATAAGCAATCAAAAATACTTGGCTTACAGTCCAGCTTAATAGTATTTACTACTGTGTAGTTCTGGTGGTGCCTCTGACACATTGCATGCTGCGAGCCTAATTTTGAAATGTTGTAATTCCCTTCCTATTCAATATTCTGTTAGTTCTAGACTGTGGTGCTGCCCTGAAAATTGGTAACTTGAACTGGTAACTCCTTGAAAGGATTAAGCTGTTGAATGTAGAAGACTGCAAGAAAAACTGTGAGTAGTTGGCATGCATGAATATATGATACAGTTCATTAATTAATTATGTGGTTTGCTGTTCAATATGGTACATGATTTTCACTAGCATTAGAACTGAGTATCTGTGTTCATAGAATCACAGAACGTTTTGGGTTGGAAGGAACTTCATTCTAATCACTCTGCCACAGGCAGAAATACCTTCCACTAGATCAAGTTTCTCAAAGCCCCACTCATCCTGGCCTTAAACATTTCCAGGGATGAGGCATCCACCATTTCTCTTGGCAACCTATTCCAGTGCCTCACCGCCCTCACATGTTCAGTTTCAGTAAGGAAATATTTAGAACACTTAGTGGTAGTGATTAGTTCTTAAACTTTTTTATTCATACTTAAGACTATAAAATTCAGCAATTANCTAGATCAAGTTTCTCAAAGCCCCACTCATCCTGGCCTTAAACATTTCCAGGGATGAGGCATCCACCATTTCTCTTGGCAACCTATTCCAGTGCCTCACCGCCCTCACATGTTCAGTTTCAGTAAGGAAATATTTAGAACACTTAGTGGTAGTGATTAGTTCTTAAACTTTTTTATTCATACTTAAGACTATAAAATTCAGCAATTAGACATAGGTTTAATGTGCTAAAAAAAATGAAATAGAAGGTGTTCTTCTGCACTGATATTAGACTGCTACCAGTGTATAATTATGCTAAAACCACCCTGGTTCACTACACTTCAGATACACACCCTGCTTTTTCAAGTCTGATTTGACAGATAAGCTGGTAGCTGGCCTGTAAATGTCTGACTAGCAGTCAATCACTTTATACTGTAAAAGTCCAGTCCCCTCTCATGTAGTCAGGTTCTTCTGACATAACCCTTCTTGGATTGTACGTGTGGATACTCCTTGAGGCTGAGAGAAAGAGATCTCCCATGAGCATTGGTATAGGTGAGTTACATCAAATCTCTATTATTTCTTTTCACCAGCTTCAATATAACTGTTTTAATAATTGCTTCAATATAGTGCACTATCCTATCTTATACTATACTACTAGTAGTTTTAGCCTTTATGTTGTGTAGTTAATAGTTCTGATTAAGATCTTTTTCTGATTATTTTTGTAAAATAAATTATTCATTTTATATAAATATTCTCATTTTGCCAATCATTAAAACCCGTGAGACAAAAGTGGTTCAGTCACACCTCTATAATTCATTAAATTTAAACTATTGACATAATCCAAGGCTAAGACAATGCAGCTGCACCTCAGCTTTTCTCTGAGAAGGGGTTTAGAAAGCAAGGCAGTCCTTTCTGCACTTTATGACTCAACAGCAGAGCTTTTTAATAAATTTTTTCTAAACCTTCCACTCTTCAGTGACACTCAGTTCACTCCTGTAAATGATTAGGAAGCAGAAGACAGCTATTGTTCCTAAAGTTTCCATGAAGTCTGCCTGTGTGCAAGTATACTTTACAAACTATTTAATGTTATAAATTCAGATTTTTCAAATGCATATTTCAGATCTAATTCTATCAGGTAATTAAGCTTCTAGGGAGAGACTTTACATTTTCACAGACATGGTGTTCATCATGAAAATTTATAAATAAATTTTAAATAAAATTCACCTAAATATCCATTTGAGGATTTAAAATTATTTAACAGGATGTAAAGTTTATTAAAAACAATACAAAAATCTTAGCAGGGACCATATTTTCTTTCATTGTGATGTATTATTATCCTAGCTTTTCTTTGGCATAAATGCATTTGTGTCTCTATAATAGGAGATAACAGCAATTTTTTTTGATGGAAGATATCTAATGGGCCATTTCCTTTATAAGACTTGTTGTATTGCCCTGGCAGGATGAAGGTACCTTTAACTTTATATAAATATAATAGTAATAGATTTCCATCTGCACCCACTTCCTGCCGTCTCAGGATTGACAAAGCAGTTTAAATAGGTAACTGGTGAAAATGAGAATTAATCCCTTTATATTTCCATTTTTATTTTAGTAGAATTTTGTGACTGGAAATAAGAACAGAAACATGCAAATGAATATGCATAAACTAGGAAATGTCAAATGAATAAATACCTATTTTAAAGTTGTGAGAGATACTCATTTATTACATAAGGTATAATTTGAATTTTTTTAAAATTAGGAGATGATCAGTATTTGTATTATTAGAGCTGTCATGGTGATTCAAAATCCTGAACACAATTGTGAACAGAGATTAAACTTGGAAATCTCTTGAAGAGGATTTTTTTCTTTTTTTCCCAGCAATGACCAGCATGCAAATTATATCCACTTAACTTGCAATTTCAACATCCCCAATATATCTCTTGTCACACTCTCTTGTTACATTCATTTTCTGCAGTTTTAATGCTCAGAAGATCAAAAGCTACAACTCATTTATAATTGAGAGAAATATCTCCTGAGGAACATATGAAAAACAAATCTCCATGACTTCCTTATGTCTACTTGGTGCTCTGCTTTGTTCACTGGCTCTCCCAGGAAGTGATGACTCAGGACATGTTTGCCAGCAGTAGGGTTGTTTACCTTCTTCTTCCTTCATGCTCATTATTTTCTACAACCACCATGTTCTTTTGGGACTGTTAGCCACAAGATATATTGTTCCATCTCTGCAGGAGACAAATTCTCTTCAAGAGCGCAAAAACAAGGCTTCTCAGCAGTGAGGTAAAAAAGAAAAGGAGAGGAAAAAAGAAAGTAAGAAACAAACACACAAAAATGCACAAACAAACAAAAAACTCAAACCCCTACATACATCAGTGGCTGTCCCAAGGAAGGAAGACTAGAATCAGGATTGCTATAGGGATGAGACATCTAAAATTCAGAAGATGAAGGAAAAGGTGGCATAAATAACAGAAAATTGGCAGTTCTTACTGTCTTTCCCCATGCCCTTCTTTCCCAGCATTACCTACTGTCTCAAGTACTATTTTTTCTGCTGGTAGCAGCAAACAAAGCTCTTCTGCTGTAGATGGAGTAGATTTGGCCATTAGTCCCTATCTAATGGGCTTCCTTACGGAGCGGTGTATGTCTAGAGCTGCTCATTTATCTTGTCATTCTGAGGAGCTAGGATTTAAACCAGTGCACCAGCATTTAACTTCGTGAAGTGTTTTATTTCACGAGTGTGATTTTTGAAACCGATTATCTGAATTTGGGGGGCAGTAACAACAGTTTGCAAACAAACTAGGTTTGTATAATGTTTGCATGCATTCTTATGGTATTGTTTGCTTAGAACAATTACATATTTTTTTCTCCAGAAATATAAGACCTTGTCCTTTCTTTTAAAATCTGCAGTATGCTGTGGCAGTTAAACAGTTAATTAAAGAATTATTAGATTTACAAATAAAATTTAATATTATTTGCTATTTAAAGAAAATGTTTAGAAAAAAGATCAGTTCTTGAATACTTTTGTGCATAGATTAAGCTAATTTTCCGTGAAATTAAAGTCTAATATTTTACAATAACACCTATAATAGGCTGATTTCTGACTGAGGCTGAAAATTTGAATGAAATGACCAGGATTCATCATCATAGCCTTCCTGTATAGCTTGGGCAGCTCCTTTAGTCCTCCCTATTTGATGATTAAAGAGGGCTAAGACTCATTTTTAAATTGGAAGAGTGACTTAATCTTTCCGTAGTTGACCCTTAAAGTTTTTTGGTTGCAAATTAGAAATGAAGTGTTTACCTAATGTTTCCAAAGATGCACACTAGTGAAAATGTCTAATTGTCTAAGAATAACGACCTTCCTCCATATTTCTATTTCTAAAAAAAACCCAGAAGCTTCTTATTTATTTATTTATTTATCTTTTTCT
>VXAY01007339.1:516097-549966 GCA_013399855.1 Oxyruncus cristatus
TTTTTTTTTTTTTTTTTTTTCTCTTGGACTGGTAGCAACTGGCTTGTGTTGACACTGTTTGATTAGTTTGGTTGTAGATTTTTCGGTTGGTTTATTTGTTTGGGGTTTTTTATGTTATTACAGCTTTTCTACACTTCCTTTGCAAGGGGAAAAATACCCTGAACTAACAGGTTTTTAAATTTGATGAGGGCCTTTTAAAATTTTTTTTTTTTTTTTTTTTTTTTTTAGTTATATGTCCATTACTATATAGCTGTCTTTTATAAAGAATTATATAGTAGAGATTTTTAGAAATATAAATATTTATAAGACAGTTTATAGAATAAAATCTAAATTTAAAATTCAACACTGAATTAGGGAAACTGTCTTTTTCTGGGAATTATATTTTATAATTTAAACTGATTTTAGTAAAAAAGAAATGAAAATAGGAGTAATGCAACTTAGACCCAATCTGTTACAGCTAATACCATACCTAATTTGCACAAATAATTTAAGCAAATACAATGAAATGGTAAATTTAGATCTATGAAAAGGATGGATGTTCCTTCTGATCGTGTCTTCTGTAAAATATTTATTGTCATACTTTCAAAAGAAATAGAATAAGAGAGAAGATACAAGACAAAACCAAGTTCTTTAATGCTCTAACCCTGCGTATACAAAAGATTTCAGAAACACTTATCTCCATTCCGGTCTTTGAGAAATGGATCTTGAGATCCTGTAAATTGAAACAAAGCAGGAAAGTTTAAAAGCAGTTCACCACTTCTTCACTCAGTGGCCTTGGAACAATGAAAGGTTGAGACCAGCAATCATCTGTCTCCATAATTTCAGTCACAATTGGCAAACACAATTTAGAAACTGCCAGGAAGTAAAATTGATCTCACTCTCTGAGAAAGAAGTATTTGTCTCTTATAATTTCTTTACTCCACTACAAGAACAAAGAAATTGAACCACATTTGTGGCTATCCTTATAAAGTCCCTTCAACTTGTATGTCAGTTTTAAGTGATTTTAATCTACCCCAAACTAAAGTTTAAAAAGTAATAAACGTAACTAAGAGAAATACCACAAAATATGCATGCAATTATCTTTGAGGATAGAATTGTTAAAAGCTCGAGAGTATCAATACAGCACAGTCTTGATGACATTAAATTCCTGACTTTTAGGAATACTTAGCCATTTTTAGCATTGAATTTATCTTTTGTTTTCCTTTGCCACCAGCATGATAAGACTTAACTAGGGATGAGAAGAAGGCTTTACATTGCAAAATAAGCAGCTTTTGAAAAACACTCCCTTATTTTCAAATGAACTAATTGAATGA
The DNA here is from genome assembly GCA_013399855.1 of Oxyruncus cristatus. Taxonomy (NCBI): domain Eukaryota; kingdom Metazoa; phylum Chordata; class Aves; order Passeriformes; family Cotingidae; genus Oxyruncus; species Oxyruncus cristatus. Next base: position 517,411 of record VXAY01007339.1, read on the forward strand.
ACACTTTCAACAGCTTGTTTCATTTACATACTAAAAACTTGGGAGATTTGCATTAATGTACTTTAAATAAAAGAGGAGATATAAAAATATAGATTCCTATATATATACAACTGAGAAAGATCACCATTTTCATTTTTTAAGCCACTCTTGTTTTCAGTTACAAGTGTTCAGTGTCTTGTTTTCAGTTACAAGTGTTCGTTTACGCAAGCGACAGTTCTCAGTGCCTGATTTCTGCCTAAAGCTCAAAGTGTGGTGGAAAATTCTGGCTGACATTTTCAAAGCTGGGGGAAGTATGGCTAGCATTAACACTAAGAACATAGTTAGGAGTTGGGTTGGTGGAATACATTCAGGGGGGCAAATCAAAGATGATGCTTTGTCCACGCCTCCACATTCCTATGTAGCACAGAGGGCTGGGTAGGCTGAGAGAGGTATCAAGCAGAAGTCAAAGACACTCTCTTCATTAAGTAAAAGCTGACTTGATGTGTTGGGCCCACCTTGGCTGGCTAGCAGGTCCCTACCATGAAGCTCTTCCACTCACCACCCTCAGCATGCTGAGGGAAAAAAAACCCTCACAGATTCAGATAAAGGTAGTTAAATAAAGAAAACAAAGACTACACATGGGAGAAAAGGAAAAAACATACAGAGACTTATTCTGTACTTCCCATCAGCAGGTATCATCCAGCCATTTCCTTGAAAGTAGGGTCCAATTACATGTACTAGTTACTTCTCAAGACAAATGCCTTAATAATGAATGCCTGCTTCTTTCTTCCTTTCTCTTCTCTTTCATTGGTGAATATGATGTAGTATGATGGTATAGAATATCCCATATGATGGTATAGAATATGGTCAGTTCCATGATCTTCCCAGGCATGGAGGTGAGGCTGACAGGTTGGTAGTTCTAAGAGTCCTCCTTTCTACCCTTTCTAAAGATGGGTACAAGGTTTCCCATTTTCCAGCCACCTAGGATTTCACGTGACTACCATGACTTTTCAATTATCAAGGAGAGTTGCTTGGCAACTACATCAGCCAATTTCCTCAGGAGTTTGGAATGCATGTCATTGGGTTCCACAGACTTACGTACATTCAGGTTCCTCAGGCGGTCACAAATCTGATTATAGTGGGAGGGAATTTTCCCTCCCACTAACCATCCTGCTGTCCATCCACTCAAAAGGTGTGGGAAGAGAGACTGCTATTCAAGACTGAGAGAAAAAGTTGCTGAGTACCTCAGCCCACTCCTTATACATTGTTACCAGTTTATCAGCATTGCTTATCAGGCTGCTACGTCTACTTTGACCTTTCTTTTCTATTTGACATACCTGTAGAAACCCTTCATATTGGTTTCTGTATCTCTTGCCAAGTTCAGTTCCAGCTTTGCCTTCGCTTTCCTTACCCCATCCCTACACAGTCATATTTCATTTGTATGCTCTTCCCACATTATCTGTACTTGTTTTCACTGCCTGTACATTTGCTTCTTTCCTGCTAGTTTGACCAGCAGTTCCCCACTCATCTGTGCCAGTCTCCTGCCTTCCTTGGCCACTTTCTTGCTTCCGGACATTGCTTGTTTCCTGTGCTCTGTGGCAGTGTTCCTTAAAGATCTGTCACTCTGTTCTTCTTATCCCTTGTCCCTATAGGTAGTCTGACAGGAGACTATCTCCTTGAACAGCTGGAAGTTTGCTTTTGTAAAGTTCAGGGGGTAATTTTGTTCCAAATAAGACCCGTATCCCTCAGGACTGCAAATTCTACCAATACATGATCATTCATCCCAGGCTGCTTCCAACAGGGATGTCCCCAATAAGTTCACTTTCTTTGGTGACCATCAGATCCAGTATCACATCCCCTTGGGTAGGGCTGTCTATTACTTGGCTCAGAAAGTTATCCTCCATGCATTCCAGGAGTCTCCTGGATTGCCTACAACTCGTGGTGCTACTTTGCAGGCAGATGTTGAAGAGGTTGAAGTCCCCCACCAGGACAAGAGCCTGAGAGCATGATGCCTCCTCTAGTTGATGATGGCTTCATCAGCCATCTCCCCTTGATCAGGAGGTTGGTAGTAGACACTGACCAGAAGGTTTCCTTTGTTGTTTCCATCTCTGATTCTCATGCTTTCAACCTGCTCATGGATGTTTTCCAGAGACAAATCTTCACACTCAATCCATTTCTTGATGTAGAGCGCAACCCCTCCACCTCTCTTACCTCCTCTGTCTTGTAGACATAGATAGTCACAGTCCAGTAATGGGAGTCATCACACTAAGTTTCAGTAATGGCAACAAAGTCATAACATTCTAGCAGCACAGTACCTTACAGGTTTTTGATGGCAGAAAGTTGGGCTGTGGATCCAGATTTTGCCTGAGCTTCAGATTGTATGGTAATTCAATCACAGTAAAAGTACAGTAATTTCAGCATATGTTCTTCCCACCATCACAATTTTTTTTTATTGCTTAACAGAAAATTACATTGCAATTAAAACAAACAAACAACCAACAACAAAAAAACAAAAAAAACCCCAAACCAAACCAACCAAACAAAAAAAAACCCAACACCCCCCCCCAAAAAAAAAACCCCTAATTAAAACAAACAAAAAAAAAAAAAAGTGGAAGTTACCCATGCAACACTCAAAATTTAGAGAAAGTTTTGGAAAAGTATCTGTGTGAGATCATGGTTGACAAATGCCTGGGTTTCCCTTGGTATAGATTTTTTCATCCCTGAATTTGAAACTGTTGGCGTGTTCAAGAACAACTTGGCCATTTATTCTGATATTTCACAGGCAATTTCCTAAAGTTATTGCACCAACAATGTTTTCTGATACTGGTGTCTCAAGTTCATGTGCGGATACAGTGTGCTCCTGAAAACACAATCAGTCTGACTTGTGCGAGTGAACCAAATTTAATGTATGACAGATAATAATAGTTTGAACATATATAGGGCAGTTTTAGGCATTCTGTTTGAATTGAGACATCCTTATGTTATGATGGTTCTTCCTCCTAAAATATTATACATAATATACCTAAATATTATACACTGACTTACATATTACTAAATATTAATTACTGGTTGCTTTGTTTGGTTACTTTTCTGCTTTATTTATTCATGGTCATAAATACAACGACTGGTATTGCTAAAGTCAGTCCTTTGTCCTAGCATTAACTGGACACCTGAAACACCTACACTGAATTTCACCTACTGTGGAACAATTCTTTCTCCTTGCAACCATCTCAGCCTTATCTCTAAATGATAACACCATGTGTAGTAGGTACACAGCAACTGTTACATGTCCAGATGATACTGTAAACATACTGTATGGGACGTGTTCATTACTCTGATGTTTTTATAGTTGTAGTTATATTGTTCTACCCGCAGGATCTCAGTCTCCTTCCACCCCCAGGAGAGGTGGAATACTAGGTACCATGACAAATATGTCACTGTGAATGCAGTTTGTAGGGACCATGGTTTTTTTAGTACGAGTTGAGATTGGACCAATTTCAACACGTCATGACGTTCTATAATAAAAAGAATAATCAAACAAAAAACTGACAAGCAATTAACAATCTCAATTGCATGCATTAATTTTTACCCCCTCTTCCCAGTAAATGTTACACCTGCCACCGTGACTTTTAAATTGGTTTCTGAGTCACATCTTCATTTTCATAAAACTCTTACCAAACATGTCCTCAGCTACTGTTTGCTGCCTTTGTCTTAAAAATGTTTTCCTGCGGAAAAACATATTTTCCATGGCAAAAACTATGAATATAAATACATAAATAAAATAATGAGTTTAAAGTATTTACTTATGAAACTGACAAAATAATTTCTTAGCTGCTTGCCATATAAGCAGTACCTTCTGTAACTTGATGTTTATATTTTGACTTGTTCAGCAGCACTTAAAGTGTTCCTTTCCTGGTCCCAAATTACAAAAGAAGAAGAAAAAAAATTCCTTCAGTTTTTGGTTTGATTTTAATTTTATTTTCATTTTTATTTACTTTTGGATCCTCTGGTGGCTCTTCAGTTTAGAACCTAGATATTAGATAGTAGTAGACAGTTATTTGCATCAATGAACATACAATGGAGATCAGCATATAATGAAAAAGATCAAAATAACTGGAAAAAATAAGTCTTTGATAGCAGTTAATGAATATACCTGGCCACCTGTAGCACCTAAATAAATATAAACAGGATAAGAAGATATTAGGTGTAAAACAAAGAGAAGAGAACAGTGAAGACAATGACATTGTATCTGCTATAATCAAGTCAAGTAGATGAATGCATTAGCATGGAAGAGTGATCAAGGAAATGTTCTCTGTCATGATGAAAGAATAGTAGAGATGATGCTGTCAGAAGAGAAATAAAAATAAAACTAATTACATTAAATATTTGTGAAAAGCTAGCCAAATCTTATGAGTTGATATTGGAGAGAAATTGCAATAATTTTATTAGTCTAAGCATGATTCATTAAACCAAATGAAAGTCTAATGTCTATCTGCATAAGTGCTAGGAAGTGTTCTTATAAAGAGGTCTAAAGCTATGTAGGTGTTAAGATAATCACCAAAGAAAACAACCCACCACAAATTAGCTCAGGAAGATCTTTGCTAATGCAGAGTTCTTGCAGAATAAGATTATGAAATATAGTGTTCATTGAACCTAGTTTTTAGAAGCTGTTAGGAAACTGACCTTAGCCTGATTAGTTCTAGCTATATAGAAAATGCACAATAAACTAAATGTGATTTTAATTAACAGAAAGCCTAGTCAGAAGAGAGGCCAGACTGAAAAAAAAAATATGACACTGAAACTTTTTCTTTCAAAATATTTGCACACTTATTTGATATCTGTTATTTAACTACGTTGAAGCAAATTCATGTTTTCTTGCCATTGGGTATTTTAGCAACAGTGATAAACTTAGCATTACCTTATTTGCAACAATAACCCAAGTTAATTACCTCAGTCAATTAAACAATTAGTATCTTCATTTAATTCATTAATCTATGTCACTTCATTAAAAGGAGAGCTATGGCTTATTTCAATACTATAAAAATTCAATATGCTAAGAGTACCTACATTTCAGAAGAGTTAAGTATCTTAAGAACAAAATTCTACTGTGCTGCTGTTACATAAATTAATTATAATTACTAATCTGTACTCTGTGTGGCATGTAATTTTATTTATTAAATATGAAATTATTTCAAATATTTGTCATAAGAATATTTTTTATGTGTCAACCATTTCTACCTCTATCATCTTCCTTTTAAATTCTTAAATATGTTATTCTGTGGTTTAAATTAGCATCCTAAAATGCTAACTAGTCAGATGATATCTGTATTCCAAAAACTAAAATCATCAAAGCAGTCTATTTCTTCACTTTCCACCATAATGAGATGCCTTTGAAATATCTATTCTTGCATAGAAACGGTATACATGCAGTATAAAGTATGTATAGCATGTATATAAAACTATATTGTTTTAGTTACAGAAATTATAATGAATCCATATGACTAAATAAAAAATGGAAGAGGTCTTTCAGTTGAAAAGCAGAGCCCTCAAGTTCCTGGAATGAAGAGAACTTCATCTTACTTATTTTGAAAAGAAAAGAATGTATTTTACAAGGGTGCTGTGGCTATTTTTGCCATCTCCTAGGATATATAGAGGTATTTAGCTTAGGTACAAGTAGAAGCCTAATTAATATTTTGAAAAACTAGTTCTTTTCATATACGTACGGATGAAAAAGTGAACCAACAGTGTCTACAGACAGAATAGTTCTGTATTTCCACTGTAACTTATTAAAAGAAAGAATAAAATCAAGAGTCATAACTTTTTTTCTAGAAAAGCAAATATCACAATCCTTCAAAAGCAAACAAATGTTCTGACTTTTGAGAATTTTACAAAATTGTAGTTCTTTTTACCAAAAAAAAGAAAAAAAGATATTTCACTAATATTGTTATACCCCTTGTGGCAGTCAGGGTTTCTGATTCAAGCAATTCTTTTAGCAGGCTTCATCAAAAAGGTAAAAGGAAGATTTTGTCTTTTGTTAATTAGCATTAAAAACCCACATTTTTTATCCTACTTTCTGGATATTCTTTCTTAAACTGTATTATAAATTAATGGAGTTTAGTAACGTGAAAACCTAACTGAAACAACAAAAAGTAATAAAAGCCATAGTATGAAACAGTATTGCTACATGATTAGCATATTTTGCTAGAGTCCAGTTTCATGTATTCATAACACCGTGCTGTGTTTTACAGACTTGATGCCACAGCCCAGCATTCACTCAGTTATCTGCATTCAGCACAATAGCATACTCTAGGTGTGTCTATGCTGAAAAATCTTTGTCTTTTTTTGTGACTACTGACTTAGGGCCTAATTTCAAAATATATTCTTAAACGGAACTAAATCCACTCTTCTTCTAGGCAGCATTTACAAAAAACACAGCAGGACTTACAGTAGTCTACATACATACTATTGATTTCAAAGAGTATTTTCAATAATGATGACAATAATGTTCTAAGTTGGTGCTGATCTCTGTGAGGTAAATTTATTTTCTGTTTACAAATAAAAGAATTGTTATTGTACTTTGATTGGAAACATTTAGAAATCTATTTGTGTGGAAAATTAAACCATTTGTAATCAGCAAATATTTTGCTTAATGCCTTCTCTGTTTTTACTGAAGCTCTTTTTAGCAATAATAATGCAATTTTCCTATTACAGCCAACTGTATACAGTGATTCTCTTAAAAAAAAGAGACAATCATAAACACTTTTTTGACTTTCTTTACTCTCATTATGTACTGAGAAGGCATTCACAAATAAGTGTAGACATTCTTCCTCCACAACCCCCTATATAATGTCTTTAAATTACTTCCCAAAAAAATTCAGTACTCAGCCAAAAAATATGATAGAACAATCTGACAATTATATCCTCTTTATTTATTGCATTTGTTTGTCTATGTGTTTAAATCAATGCAGTTTCACCCTGTGGTGTAACACATTAGGGGAGGCTACACAATTGTAATATGAATACCATGGAACATTATTACTGAAGGATTACTTTTTTTGTTTGTTTTTAAGTGCTTTTTCATGTTACTTATCAATTTAGAAATTAAACATGCCTCAGAGTTCCTTCTCGTTTAAAAACTATTTCGTTAGTAGAGAATTCTTTTCAAATCAGCACTTCCCAACTTGTAAAATTAGCTTCATAAATGGAAATATCTGATAAATATCTGAGTGGAAGTAGATTTGAGTTTAACTACATGCAAACACTAAAAAGCTTTGAAAGAACGAACAATTATAAATTCCAGATAGGTTATTTACTTTGTGTTTATAGTAATGATAGATGACAAAGATAAATTCACTAGTCTTATGCATGCAGCAGTGAGACTTGTACACACTATTGGTGCATAATTCAGGACAGTCTAGATGTAAATGAGAGCTAGTAATTTACGTGGTTCAAATTGTCAAATTTACTTTTATATATATAAATGCATACAAATACATATGGATATTTATGTGTGTGTATATATGTTTGTCTATATCCACCCCATGAAAAATTGATACTTACAAAACATCTCATATGTACTTAAAGTACAGCAACAGATGTGTGGTCTTGCCTGCTTTTACTTTATGTGGTTATAGAAAATCTGAAATTCATGACTCAGGTAAAGATGCACCTGACTGATCCCTACCTTAATGACTGTTAATGTAGTCTGTGATTCCTCTTTTTCCTAGAATTTCAGGAGTAAGTTTCATCCACTCTATTTCCAATGGTGTGTTCAGTCACTGGAAGTATGCTTTATAAATTGTGTTAGATAGAGTAGCAACCATTTGTAACTGTAGGGATCCAAAGATTTAACGTGCATATATCCTATCTTTGTAGTTAACATTAGATAATGAAAAGTAATTGACCTTAGGATGAGATTAACCATCCTTTTGAGGTGCCAGTGTCATTGGATACTTTCATTGCCTCCAGAGTCTTTTGTGGCTAACTCAGGGTCAGAAGACACATTTTCTGAAGTTTATATTAAAACAAACAAATTTGCTTAATTTTTGGAACAATTATCTCAATATTTTTTCATCCTTTAGCCCTTTTTCACCCTTTGACTCTCTGTAGATATCTATATAGAGCACCAAAATAAATAGCTTTTTATTTCACAGTTTGTAGATAAACTTCAACAAGGAGATACACAGGTTTCGTTTGGACTTGCAGTAAGGGTACTAGCACAGATTTACAGCCAGAAGATCTACCTAGACTTTTCCGATACTTGAGTTCTTATTACTAGTACAGAATGAGTGTCTCTGCACATCTCTGGCAAAGAATTATTTTCAGACTTACCCTGTTAAATAAATCAGACAGAAGAGATATGGATGTCAACTCTCTGGACTTCTGTAAGGCCTTTGACATGGTCTCCCACAACTTCTCTCTAAATTGGAGAGAGACAGATCTGATGGGTGGGTTGTAGATGAGGAATTAGTTGGATGTTCACATACAGAGGGTAGGTAGTGGTCAATGGCTTAAAGTCCAGATGCAGATCGTTAAACAATGGAGTCCCTCAGGGATCTGTACTGAAACTAGTACTGATTTGTTAGGTATCATTCAACGTGGTATATGCATAGACACCTAACAACCAATGAAGGTACAACACCTGCATCTGGTTGGCATACTCTAATCAGAACTAATCACATCACACCTAAAACTAGCCAACGGAATTTAAAAAGGCTTCAATGACAACTGTGTAGTCTTAAGGGAGAAGAATGGCAAAAAAAAGACTCATCTCTGTCCTTGCTGGGTTGACGCTGGATTTTTCTCTTTCCCTGTTCTCTTTCTCCCCTCCTTCTTCTTTTCATCTCTATCCCTCTCTCAGTCTTTTTTTTTTTTCTCTCAATAGTAACCGAGATTCAATCACTAGAATCATATGTATGCCAAAAGCTATTCACTTCTCTAACAAATTTTCGTGTGTGTGTGTGAAACAGTCTCAAGATCCTCTGTGAAGCAACATGCATTACCTACAAGAAGTTACTAATTTTCCAAAGCTCATCTTTTCCTGCATATGTATACATATATACATATATATATATATATATAGGTTTTACATTCTACAATGCATTAATTAAAAGATGCTTAAGGGCCTTATCAGTATAAATAACACAATAATATCCTGGTGTAAGATACTAGCTTATTATGATGCTAAATGGTATTTAAACAAGGGAATGATATTATACCCTTTCTCATGAAGAGATGGAACAATGAGTTTTTAAACATTCTTCTAAACAACAAGTAGTCATTAATAATGTTTCATACCTGATAATTTCTTTGAGAGCAGCAATAATTGCAACATCAGTCCTCAGTATTCATTGAGAGATAAGAAAGGTATTGCAGCTGCCTGACTTTATTTGTCCCAAGGAGACTGTTTATAAAGAAAAATTAAACTTGCCACCTCAGTTGTTCTTAATTTAATAACATAGGTCATTTCAATCCTTCTAACTGTATTATTTCTTTGAAATACCTACCTTTAACATTGTCAAACTTCATTTTTTCACAATGACTTTTTTTGTCAGATTCACTCATGCTTATTTTCTCCCTTTGTATCATACAGGCATTTAAAAGATTCACTGCACTTCTCAAACACTTCATATTTACTTGCAGAATAGTACATGTAACATTTGCAACCGCCTCTGCTTTGTATTTCCTCCCTGTTATTTTCTCTTTCTTTTTATCAACATGATAATTTTTATTATTTTATCTAGAGGAGAAAATTAATTTTAAAATTTCTCAGCTTTGTTTTTTCCACACAATAATTCAAGAGACAGAATTTTTTCTGAGATCTCAATTGAAGTTTATTTCAAAATTGCAGTGATTTTGGTTTGTGTTTCTTGATTGTTTGAAGTTCATTGTTGTTTTTTTTTTCAAGGACATATCGCTTCCAAGAAAAAAAAAACCTTACAGCTTGAACACTTTAAGCTTTAAGTGTGTGTGTGTGTATGTGTGATAGGACAGAGATTTTCCAACATTTTTCTTTGTTACTGCCATTGTTCAATCTTCTCAATCTTAAGCCTTTCCCCACTAAAAGAAGCAGAATTGTTTGTACAGTGTTCTTCTGTTTAAGAACCAGTTGCAGATATTCTATTGCCTGAGAAAGCATCCAGTATCTTCGTACATAACCTAAAAACTTTTTAGAAACATTCCCATCATTCAAGTTGCAAGAGAGCTAAACACAGTAATTTTCTTTCTTTTCTTAAAACCAGTTCTCATCATCTTGACAGAGACTGATAAAGATTACAATAAGATCAGTGAGTTCTTGCATTTCACATAGACATTTTTGGGTCTACATTTGGATCAATGAATCTCAGTGTAAATGTTTGCAGTGTTGACATCAGTATCTGAAATACTTATCTCAGGTTTTCTTTAGAGACAATAAAGAGAAGATAAACAGCTTTAGTACGCAACTGATCCAATCAGGTTAAGACATTTATGATGACATAAATTGTACTCCAAATGGGTCTCTCTCTCTCTGACTAGAAAGAAGCTTAGCCTTCTGTAGCAGAGTAGACACGGGAAGGTTCTCTGCAAGGCATCAGAAGTAGGACAAAATATTGCCAATGAAGTTGCATGCACTATTAAAATGGATTATAGTATACTGGGGTTGTGGTTTCTCCTTTTGAGTCACGAGCTTCAGTGAGACCCCCTTACTTTCTCAACTTCTCAGAGAAGTTTAGGTGTGGCTTGGTCCAATTAGTCTCAGATCTGGTCTACAATTTGTATCTAAAGCTTTATAATATAAGCAGGCTCAGCTAGAAATATACAGATTTACTGTCTTTGGCCTTGCAGCATTCACAGTTAAAAAGCACCTAAGTGGCTAACTCAGGATTTTATCTCCATATTTCACTGAATCGTAGTGCTTTTTTATTCACCTGCTGAAAAACGTTTGGACTGGGCTATCCTGCAGGAGTCCCTGCTGAGGTGGAAGATCCACCCAGACGCTGCCTGCAACCTTCAGAGACCAGTTTGCCCAATTGGCTCAGTCTCCAGCACCGTTTAATAAACTTTGCAGGCTGATGAGCACTGAAGTCCATTGCAAACATCTCAGCTCCCCCATCTCTGGAATGCATTGATTGCATTAATTGCACCGGCATTAGGAGAGTTTCACCTGCAATACTCACCTGGTGTTCTTGTCTTAGGTTAAGTCACATAATCTATCAGAGATGGCAGAAAAGAAGAGGGACTGTGTGTGTGTGTGTGTGTGAGTCTGTGTGTGTGTGTGTGTGTGTGTGTGTGAGTGTGTGTGTGTGTGTGTAGGATGAACAGGAAACCTGACTACTTTTCATCACTGTCACGCCTTCCTGGACTCGGATGTAAACATAAGATTTGCTTAATTTTCCCACATAGGTTTCATCTGAGCCACTAAAAGATGCAGGTAGGAATAAAATAGGGTGTAGGACTCAAAAGGCACAAGAATGTCCAAAGTGTCAGCTAGAAGTCAGGCTGAATATCTTTCTTACTAGACCCTTAGGATTGGGCAGCTGAACTGAGCATATATGTTTAGTCAGATAAGTTCAGTTTCTAATGGGGAATCTAAAAGAAAGAACAGCAATTGTATTGCTGTAATTAAAATTATTTCAATTTATTTTTTTCAGCAAATTCCAAAATTTGCTCCTAATCCTTGTCTCCTGCACATTTTGAAGAATTGAAGTACTAGGTGCTACTTGAAATGCTCTAGCATTTCCTCTGTTGCCTCCAGAAGCTTTCCCTAGAGGGATAAGACTTCTCACAGGTTTGGTCTCATACCTGTAAAACTCATGCAGACGTCTCCAAAGCTGTATGGCTCCTCAAATAGGATTAGACATTTATGAATGGATAACTGAATTACGCTGTAGCAAATGTAGTCATTGAAGCATAAAGAGTGACCCAGCTGTCTAAACTAAGTGTTTATTTTAGGTTGAACTAAACAGCTGTTTAGACCTCAGCGATAGCATTTATATCTCACTTGGCTTTAAAGTGATCCTAGACATCTAGTGCTGTTACTGACACATTTTGAGTCTGAATCTGGAGTAGAATCCTGCTTCTACAATTTTTAATCAACAGGGAGATGAGGATTGTCACAGTTTTTCTTTATTTCCTAATGTATATAAAATCCCTTGTAACTGTCCATTAATGACATAACCTCAAACCAAAATAATTCTGTCCCATCTTCATATTTTCAATTTAGTTTAAGGTTCTTCTGTCTTTTGTATTTTGTCATATTTTTTTAATCCATCTTGTTAAGTCTTGTGTCTTCTGTATTTATTTGTAATAACTGTATAAATCCAGAATTATGGGACAAGAGATAGTGAATTAATATCAAGACAGGTGGGGTAACAAAAAAGCTTTTTGTTTATAGCATTATAGTTTAGTGATATTGTTTTTATTATAGATAATTTTTTGAGAGTCCCAAGACAGGCTTTTTTTTTTTTTGTCTGTACTAAAACTACAATGGGAGAGACCAAGCAATTGACAACATTATGTGTCTTGGAGATATGACTGGGCTGGACTACATTTTTTAAGGACAGTACAGAACTCGAGTGCATTATTTCCTAAAGCAGCAGAAGGATTTTTATGTTTTTTTCTTTTAGTCTCCTATGGGGAGATTTTCAAGGTGTTACGGCAATAATAGAGGAACATCATATCTATTTTTCACTTTTTTTTTTTTTTAACCAACACAGGAGCTGCTTAATATGATTTTATGACTTAACATCCCATATATTCTTAATGGTTTTTTTCCTCTCATTTGTTGTTAACCTTGCACGTATACAGAGGGCAGAAATGATTGTCATTTGAAGTAATTTGAAATGACCACAGGCTTTTAGACAGGCAACTTCAGAACACGAGTTGGGAACATAATGTTGCCATATCAAGGTAGGATATATTGTGCAGTCTACTGTGACAGACTAAATAAATTGCTTTGTAATGAAGTCTTAAATTGTGGTATGAAAATATGTATGAATTTCTCCCTTTCTGTTCTCCTTTTAGTTAAAGAGATCTGTTTTTTTAGACACACACACACATACACAAATTTGTTTATATACAAAATAAATAGGATTTTAAACCTAGGTTTTGATTGTTCCATTTTTATTAGGAATGAAATCCACTGTATTCTGATATCCATTAAATAAACCTGATTTGTCACGTGGTATTGTCTTATCCAAAATATAAAAATGATGTGTGTAGAAGGAAAAACATCAAGCATGCACCAAAGTTTTTTGAGACATAATATTACAAGTATCTCAGTTTTCATGTGTTCAGACTAAAATTATGTCAGTTTTGTGAAAGTATTGGTCATCCAGTAGCATAATCCTTCTTGGAATGAAAATAAATTACAGTTGGGAGAGTGACTGTGCTCTTTTAAAACTGCATTTAATCTCCAGCTTCTAGCATATCTGATGGACTGGGAAAGAGAAATGTCTTGCTTTGACAAAATTTTAAACAAAATTTTAAGGAGCTGGCTGGGCAGACCAGCATATCCAAATGTATATTCACTATTTGAACCTCACAACTACACAATATCAGAATTTCCAAACTCATTTGTATTAACAGTCAGCTTCAAAGAGGTTGAAGTTGAAACTAAATAATCAACAATCTGACATTCATATGACCATGCTCTATTTTTCCGTAATGTAAAATCTGTCATTAAATTTAATTCTAATTTAAATTATTTTGGTTTCGAGTTTCTGATTAATTACTAATAGACTCATAAGAGTGACATCCACTGTTTTCTCTGTAGCTCAAGAAACTTTTGTAATGTAAAATTATGAAGAAATTTGTGACCATGCTTTGTGTATTTCTTTTTAGCAAGATAGATATGAAAACAAATATATTTATACAAGCAAAGGCCAACTGGAAAATGTTGAAACATATAATAAGAAATGCACTAAAACAATTAAAAATGTTTAGAAGAATTTTTTAAAAGACATTTATTTATTGTATATAGTTATATAATGTGGTATTGCACAATACTGTTTTAGTGTCTACTAAGATGAAGTAAACCAATTTAACATGAAAAAATAACACTTTTAACTGTGAATTGTATTGTTTCACCTACTAGCTTTTATTTCATTGTGAATTGAAAACATAGTCCCTTTAAGTCACTCTTATTTCAGTTTGTTGTGAATAAAAACTTTGGTTTTCAGGGGTAAATTCTGCTGTATAGTACTAAATAATAGAGCCTATATTTATATGTATTGAAAGACCTGGATTGTATGTGCAAACCATGTTGTAAACTGTACTGCCACTGATATATTTCATGGGTGTATATAGGTGCTTAATAAATTACTTCAATATAACCTCATTTGTATTTCAGAATAATATGTTGTGTATTAGGAACACTTTTTTTCACTAAACTCCTTTTTCACCGAGTGTCTTTCTTTTTAACTTTACATCAAAGCATATTAGAAATTAATCCTGAGAACATTAGTTGCATATCAGCTTGGAAATGGAATATAATTATAGAGTTTAGAGCTGTAGGTCTACCCTTACAGCAACGTTCATAAACTCTAAGCATAGTTTTTCAAAGCTCTTTATATAAATTTTTAAAAAATTTTTACTTACTTTAAAAGAAAAAAAGGTAGAAATTCTGAAGTCAGTCACTATGTCTCAGGACTAAGAAAACACATGACTCATTGTTTATTTTCCACCATGTCTCAAAAATGTCATTGTTTAAATAAGTCCTTTGAAATGTTTTTTTTTGTTGTTTTGTTTTGTTTTGTTTTGTTTTGTTTTGTTTTGTTTTGTTTTGCTTTACTTTGTTTTGTTTTGGTTTGGTGTCATGGTTTAGCCCATCCCCCTCGGTTTTAGGGTAGAAGATGGTTAGNGTTTCTTTTGGATTTGAAACATACAATTCACAACCTGTTAAGAGATGTCAACAGAGTATCTGCATCTGGAAGTCTTATATGATGTTTCTGGAGAGCTCTGATGTAGTAAATAACTTTTAATACATAGCATCAGTTCTGAAATGCATCATGTTATTTTAAAAATGTAACAAACATGACATCAGGATTTTAAATTGGGAAAGGCTGGAATGCAATTTACTGAAAATGCCATGTGACCATCCTAGCAAAATTCAATGAAATTTATGAGATCTAGAATTTATAGAAAAACATGTGTTAACTTTCCTTTTTTTATAGTGGTTACGTTTTTATAGTGGAAACCACTTGAAAAAAGTTGGAAATCTACTCCCTCTACATTTTTTGTATCCTTCCTAATTTTCTATAAAAGAAGGAACAACATCTCTAGGGGCATCCCACACAGTTAATGGGAAGTGAGGAAGAATTCTGCATAATGATCCAGTCCACCAAAGGTTTGATCTGCTCTCCTTTGACGTCTAAAGGAGACTTAACTTTTTAACTTAAGTATCAAATTTTATTACTTGAATCTGGTTACCAGTGCATATAGTTAATTTACAACTTTCTTTTTTCAAGAAAGTAGGTGTTTAATAAACTACTTGAAATAGTTATTAAAGTCGCTTAGTTTTCGGAAAAGTACTTAGCAGACATTTTTTTAATTCAAGCAGTATTTCAGATGTTCCATAAATTGCATGTAAAGGACTTTTCTGCTGACTTTTCTGATTAAGTTATTGTTATAAAAAAACAAACCCTTTCATATGGGTACATTTACTTCATTCTCATCAAAGTAATGAAATCTAAGAAACGCACGTGAAAAACCAATTTCAGTGCCCTTCAGAGAGTTTATGCTTGAGAAACAGCTAGTGACTATACTTTTGTCTATAGCATACTACAAAAATTCATCCCCAGTCTCTAACATTACCATCTACTCAATTGCCTCTGATCCATCTAAAGCCCTTATCCAAGGTATTGTGCCTCTGAGAGACCCCTGACTATTTCAGTCAAAGAAACTGATGATATCTGCAAAATTACCCATATCTTGTCAATGCTAGCTGACCCTGACAGCTGGCCTTGTTATGGTTTCCAGTTTGGCTTTTATCTTCCAGATGTTGTGCTGTTTTCATTGTTCTGCTAAACTTGTAAAACCGCTTAAAACTAACCTAAAACTCTTACTGTTTAGGTATGCTTCAGTCCGAACTAGTTTAGAGGGTAAATTGAGAATTGTTTGGCCATGGAAATCCACCTGCAGTTTTTCCACTCAAATTTAGACATCATAATAGAGGAGTTCATAAGGAAAGATCTAACTATCCTATATTCATTCTGCAGTCAGTGGCTTCCCTACAAGTGTGACAGCCACCTAAGAGCAGAAACATTCCTTCAGAAGTAATTCACAAACTATTGACTCATTCAAATATTACCTGCACAGGAGCAAATTTGCATGAGCTACATTTATAAGATAAGGCATCACTGAAATAGGAATTGCAATCCAACTAGTTCTACAAATATTGACTGTCAACATCAATATGACTTTAAATGAACCAGTTTACATTCCCAAGTCCTGGGATGACCATAATAGATTTGTGTCCAAAATGGGTCCATTAAACTTCTCCAGGTAATGTAATATATTAGTATATTTTAGTATGTACTATTCACATTATTCCTATAGAAAATTGTTTATAATCCTAATTATCTTCTAAACTTAAAGCAGATAAAATACATATTAAATACTTTAACAAAAATCACAGCAAACAGAACTAAAAAAGAAATCTGAAGTGTAACTGCAGAGCAGATATTCTACACAAATGAATTATCTGAAAAACTTCTGAATTGTGGTGAAGTAGACTGACATGCTCCTAGACAACCCTCAAACCCTGTTTACTTTTTACAATAACCTCTGGAGACCTAGAACTTAGGTCTGGATCCTACTCTAGTATTTCCAGAAAGCTGGACTTCAAACTTTTAATTTTTTTTTTTTTAATGAATTAGTGAACCTTATGTATGCTTTCAAACCACTCAGACTTAATTTTTTGGCGTTTGTGAATAGGCTAAACCACACGTCCATTTGTTTCTTCATCTGCAAGAACTATAATGTTAAACTGTAACCTTTAGAGAAAATGAATCAAAAAACAAAGGAAGAAAGGAACAAAGTCTTTTAAGTTTGAGAGTGAAATTGTTCTTATGTAAGAACATAGTAATTACAAACCTACTGAATGACCTTGTAAACTTGATTTACTCTGTTGTAGCCAAGTTACTCCTTTAGAAAGATCACTAAAATACTTTCTTATCTTCTTGTCAAGTTGTGAATATCATTTCTCATAATTAAATACAGTCAAAAAAAAGTACATGAAGGAATTCTAAGAGATCAAAAGCTGCGAAAGCTTAAACTTTTGTGATCCTTAGGAAAAAGATTTGTATGAACATTTTAGAAATTTTTGGTTTGAAAATCAAGCTATAACCCTTCCAAAAATATTCCTTCTAATTATCACAGAGGGTGATACAGTAAGAGGGTGATACTGTATGAAGGTCATACAGTAAACAAAACTGAAAGTATTGATAGACAAGTGAAAAAAAGTAGAAAAAACACTCTCATTTCTCTTCTAATCTAAAACATAAAGTTACAAGGAATTAGAATTAATCATGGTGTGTTTCAAGTATGATGGGCACGTGAGTATAGACTTTTAGTTGTGTTAAATATTATTTACCCATGCTGTCTACATCAACAGATAGCTCATTGCAGAGGAGTGGATGCAGAGTGCAAAACAGTCAGTGCAGAGGACATTACACTGTCATTATGCACATTTCAGGGATGATGACTTCAGATTTTGGGATCTGAGGGTCCATTTGTGGCTGGAGTTCCCTGAAGGCCCACTTTCAGCAAGTCTTCTGCTTTGCTTTCATCTGAAAGGAATCTAATTAATGTACTCCACAATCCTACTGTGGGCTGAAATAGCTAGTGGGGAAAAATAGGAGCTTGTGTGTTTTTTTTTTTTTTCCAGAAACATCTTATTCAAACCAAAATTGAATTTTTTGCCCTTAGATTATCCTCAGAGTAAAGGCTGCCACATTGAACCTGCTCTCTGTGTATTTTAAATTCCAAACAGATTTTATCTTAGAATTCAACTGCTGTCTTAACAGATTTTCTTTTGCTGATGACAAATTTCAACCACCGATTACTTTGCAAAAATGAAAAGTTTAAATATTTAATAACAAGCTTCTTTATGGAAAGTAGAAACCAAATAAATTGCAAATAAAGTGTGTACGCCTTCAGAGATAGAGTTTGAATGAATTACTGTATCTAGAAGAAAGGACTTTTCTTCATAACCATTGGACAAAGCTGGAAAGCTTAAGAAAACAAATGTTTTTGCATCCCACTTGAAAGTTGCTTCCATTATACAGACTCCTAATAATGTCACCTTGCTCTTCTGTCAGACCTGCCAAAATATATTTGACATGCCAGTCTACCACCTAGCCAGCACGAGGCACTTAGTATCTGAACTATATAAATGTTCTGTAGTCCTGGAGGATGAAGAATTCAGCACATATTTTAAGGCATCAAAATATTTTTCATGTACATCTAACATGCGTATGTTTCCTGTTATAAACTTTAACAACTGTTAATCTATCTGCGAATTAAATTATTATAATCCTGCAGAACCTAAGCATTTTACATTTCCTTAACTTGTGAAATTGCACACACAATTTGGCTTGTAGCAACTAACTTTACCTAATGCTGAATTTTTTTCTGGCTCCGTAAATATGGCTCAATGTCAGTATAAGTAGGAAATGCAGGTTCACATTAAGTATTATCTTAAAAACAAAGAAAATTATTTTACATCTTAATGATGTATAAAAAAATATTTTTTTATTCCATTACAAAATTCTCATGTTTAGAGAACTTGAACCAACATTCAGAGAAGTTAAGCCTGAGAGTTAGCAGAATAAGCAGGAAAAAGTGTAGAAGTGCTGTCAAATCATGTGGCCTGTGGATTACCTGTTGAGCAGCCTGATCAAAACAGCATAACGTGATAACTACCTTACTTTTCTTGACTTTAAATGAGCCTAACTTTTGCGGTCAGAGAAGCTGGGGTGCCCTACATCATGCCAGGAAAGGAACACTGAGAAGACAGTCTGTGTATCCTAATGAAAGAGACCTGGAGTGTTTCCTTGCTATCAGTGTGAAATACCCAGAGAGAATAGACCAGATTCCTTAACATCAGAAGTAACACTTTTTTTTTTCTTTCATAATCTTAGGAAGATTTCAGTATTAGGATCATATTTTTAATGTGACCTAGTTAAAATACTTTTTTTATTGTGATTATTTTTCTTTCTATTTGTTCTTTTGTTTACCCAAATATATAATCATTTTGGGGATAAATGTACAAGGACATAAACAGAGGCTTACTTAGGAAATAATGCAACTGTCAGATAAGATGGATACTCATCTATGATCCTGCCAGCCTGTTGACCCTGTTAGCTTTACACCCATTCTGAAGAGCAGAACTGAGATTGTTTGTTTGGGTTATGTTTGGTTGGTTGGTTTGGTTTTGTTTGGGGTTTGTTTTGGTTTTTTTGGTTGGTTTGTTTGTTTTCCTAAAGAAAAATACCTTTACTGTTCTGATTTAGACTCAATAGGGAACTTATTCTGTCTGCCAACAAAATCTTGGTGTTCTGCTTACACAGAAAGTAGGTATAAAATATTTAGCTCAGAACACATTGTGTATTCCCCAATTGCAATTAAATTTAGTGTGACAGTGTGAAAGTGCAAGTAACAGAGCTCCAGAACTGCTGGAGGTTTGGGTTCTTTTCAAACTCTGTAGTAGAAACAACTAAGGTCTGATTACTGATCCAGTATAGGTCATCTTGATTGTGTCCCACATGGCAAACATTTAACTATAATGAATGAGAAGAGGCTGAATTCTCATACAGAAAAGTTCTGTATAAATAACTGTTGAAAGAAAATATACAGTGAAATAAAAATAATTGTGGGAGCCGAGTTTCTCTAGCACAAAGCAAGTATTATTCATAGGATTCCAGGTTTCTGATAAAATCAGATGATAGTTCTAATAGCATATCAAATATTTGACAAAAACCCGATAATTATAATGTATTTGATTTTCTTTTTTTGCAGTGAAATGTTACTTATAGAAAAAGTTCCATGGTTGGCCTATATATTTTACTTTTTTTTCTTCTTGTATTTCTTTCAAGAGGTTACAGTTAATGTTTTCTACCTTTCCTCACAGTTTTGAACAAATGACTTTTGGTCTATTTTCCAGCCCTGACACAATAGAAGGCACACTGAACTATCTTTCAGAAAGTTAATATGCTATATATCTCTTTCAAAAAAAAAGTCTATAGAACATCTAAATATTATTATACCTCTTGAACCATGAAAATTTTTCCTAAATTGCCTCCTAATAAACTGAAGACTTGCACTGAAAGAAAGCAAACAAAGAAACCCCCACAAGAAAACAACTCAACCCAAACAAACAAAAAAACAACTCAAGGGAAAAACCCTAATAATATGCCCTAGCAATGAAGAAGGAAGGATCAAAGGCAGCCATTATTACTGTTTTCTGAAATTACATGGATATACCAATATTTTCTTGGACATGGATTATATCTATGCTGTGAACTAAAAGAAAAAAAGTAAAACCTTTAAGGTTTTAATTTCATTTAGTTTTTATATTTTAGCAATTCATAATGAGCAGTTGCTAAATGACAGCTTTCTGAAGATCCATTAGAATTGCTTAAAAATGTCTAGCTAAACAAAAATTAGGAAATAAAACCCTGTCAAAATTTTTTTCTTTATGTTTCATCCATTTTGATTTTTGCAACCAGATATATATGAAACATTTAGGAAATCAGAGATTACTTTCATTGTGGTGTTTAAAAGACATGCAAGATATAGTTGGTAAACAGGCTGAAAAACATGAAAAATTAGGTAAGTCTCATTTACACCAAAGTTCAAAGAAATGCTTATTCTGTAAAAATTTTAAGCAACCAGTAATGCATTCCTGTGACAGATTAAGTGTCAATGTTATTTACTCTATGGATTTATTGTATAGGGCAATATATTCATTAGTATGTTATATATAATGAATATTTACAACACTTTGACAGTAAATTATACTAGTAAGGTAAATGCAGGTATACTAGTAAGGTAAACTTTTTCTCTAAAAAAGTTTCTGAGTGTATTCTCCTGAAAGGACTACTTGTTTACTCCCTTTGTTAAGCAGCTTGTATGCTGTAGTATGGTTCTTTGTTTTGGGTTTTTTTTCATGGACGTTTACAATATGCACATCAAATCTTTAGCAAGTTGTGTTTATACATTTATAGATAAACTTAATACATTTGAATAGAAAGCACATATTGTATTAATCCAATTTGTACAATATACCTTAGACAATCTTTATCCTAATATTTATGAAAGTAGTTCTACTACTACATTTCTTTTAAGGAGGACTACACACTATTCTTCTTTTACAGTCTTTTTTTTTTTTTTTTTTAGGTTTCATGATTAAAGAATACCAAGTTTATTGTGAACTGAAAGTCCCTATAACTCCTTAGTTACTAAATTTGTTGTTAGCCTTCCTCTTAAATCTCTAATATCAAACCTGGTAAACATTCTGTTATATCAGGTTTTTTGATTGAATTTATTTTTTTATTAAGAGAGAACTAGAATGAATATTTCAGAGTGAGTGGTGCTTATGACTTTGTGCTCCCATGGAGAAGTGAGCAATGAGAAAGTAGAGCTGTGATTTTTGCTTTAATGCAAGTTCATGATAAAGGTCATGGTTTTGGCATTAAGAAGAACTACTAAATCACTCCTTGTCTTTTTATTTGTTCTCTTTTTCAACACCACATACACTTATATCTAGACATTCATCTTGGGATTCATGTCAGAGTAGTTTTTCAGGAAGAAGGAGGGAGGCTGAGGTGAGAAGCTAAGGACTGCAAGATTACTTTTCCTGTGGGTATCTCACTGTCACATTTGAGTTTTATTTGACTCTAGACAAGCTGTTATCAGAACTGTTGCTGAATCTGACTCCCAGAGGAATGCTGTAGAATGGGTAGCTGTAAAAAATGAAGCATTGCCTTTTGCCTTATATTTGACACAATATTCGGATCTGGATTTTAAAACAACTAAACAACTAAAGACAAAAGCTAAAATAAGAAAAAAAACAGGACAAAATCCACACAACTCAAAGAAGAACATCAAAGAAACATTGAAATTATTTTTGGAAAGAGGAATAATAAAGGGATAATTTGCAAACTAATGAATGTGCAAAAGATAGTAAAAATTCAAAGGTCAACAGAACATCGAAACAAAATCATTAAATTTTAGGAAGTTTCTCAGGTCATACTCCTGTGATGGTACAGTGAATTCATTTGTTAATACTTCTTTATAAAATAGGATCCACTTCTTTATAGAATCTAATTCTTTTTTCAGATGGAACACAGTAAATTTCAGTCAGGGCTCTGCATGGGTCAGCAACTCCCTGCGGCTGGAGGTCTCTGGATGGGGCCATAATGTCAGGGGTGTGTGGCCAAAGCCTGTGCCACTGTGCCCGCCCTTCCATGGGACAGGACAAGGATGGGTTGGGTCATTGGCCCTCAGGTCCACACTGGCCAGGGTCCACATCCAGACAAACAGGGTCCATGGTCAGACATAAGCATGGCTGTGACACCACAGCTGAGGTGGGCAACACAGGTGAGATCTCTGGCTTAACTGCAGTTCTCCAGAGAAGGGTTAGGTACAGGTAGGCCAAGCTTTTGGAGTGTACTGTAGGTGATGGTGTCTAAAATGGGGCAACCCTGGCCTCTCACAGAGGCCAGCCCTGCAGCAATTTGATGCCAACAGCTGAATACTTACATCTGATGCATTTTCGAATGTAAATGAAGATTATGAAGTCTAATAGCAAAATGTAGTTCTACATCCTGGTGGAAGAATAAAGGAAAAAATTAAATTCAACTACAAAAAAAATGGCTCTGTATGTATATAGCCACCACTTCTATCACTTTCTCAACCACAATAAAACGTTTTCCAGAAACAGCTAGGTGTTTCTCTCTGCTAAATGGAGAAAGATATCTGTTCTCTCTAATCATCTTTTGTGTCGCTTATCTCTTTGCTTAAATATTGTCAAAAGATTTGTTTCATCACTACACTGCCTAATTTAGTAATTGACTCATTTGGTGTTGTTTAATACCTATACTTTGCACTATGCTGCTATAAGCTGTGACATGCTTTTACCCTTCCACAGGAAAGCACAATTAAGATTATTTTTTTCAAATGCATGCATACTTAAATTGCAAGTAAGCTCTCATCATAGCTGTCTTTTTCATAAAAAAACAATATAAAACATTCTCTATGAGAGCTTTAGATTATTGCACTTCATAGTTTTGGATGAAAAGGAAAAGGGTTGTTTCTTTCAGTAAAAGTTGATTTAAGAAAGTTATATTTGCATATATTATTATGCATTAATATCAAATCATAGTCTCTCTCTGTTTTTGCAAGACAATAATTTTTTAGCCTAATAAAATTTTATAACAGTTGTCACTGTAAAAGGGTTGATTACCATAGTATGATGCTGAAATACCTATTTTATCCTAGATACCCATTTGCTAACTGAAAGATTGCTCTTTCACAGAGCCATACAACCTAGTTTTCAATCAAAGTTGGTAATACATAATTATTGGTTTGTGAAAATTGCAACACCATTATACACCCCACCCCCTTAAATTTAGGTTATATTTTATACTAAGTAGGGGATTACTAATTCTTTTTCCAAAATCTGTAGCTCATATCCTTACTGGTGGTCTTATTGAAGATGTAGCAAAAAATACACTTAAAATTGGAGACAATTAAATGCATCTTTAAAGACATGCTATTATTTAAATACAATTCTTGACTTGATCAGGAATATTTTAGATTATGTAAAAACAAGTCAAAGCAAGGAGGAACAGAACATGGTAAGATGCAACATTGTTATTTAGAAAGAAAGTAGTATGTGTTAAATTAACCAATTATTCATTAACCTTGGTGAATCTACAGGAAAACTTTAAGTACATCATCTGCTCACGTCTTTGATGTCTGAGATTAACTACAGAAAATACAGATATGCTGATTTAGCAGTTGAATCTCTAAGCTGACATTCAAAGCAGAGTTTGTAATTATCAGAAGTAAATCCCTTAGAAATGTCTGAATATTGAAAAACATCTTTCAATCAATACATATTTCAGCATGCCTTGCAAGAAAATATAATTTTTGTAAGCTCTTGCATCTAACAAGATTATGTTTATTTGCAGTTAATTAGGTAGTTTTTATTTCTCGTAAGCTGCACTAGTGTACAGACAGTTCTAGTGTTTCCCCAGCAGCACCTCAAAAATACATTAATATCTTCCTATAATTAATTACAGGGAAAAGAAGAAAGAATAATTTTTTCAGATGATTAGTTATTAACACAGTAATAAGATGAAACCTTTAAAATCTCTAACTGATATTTGGATACATTTATTCAGTGTATCTCCTATCAGAGAATAATTCTTCTTGAGGTAAATAAAGAATACACAAGGAAGTCTTGCTCCCTGCTCTGTTTACTCCTTCTCTATAGTTTAAAATCCATATTGTACATTTCTGCCTATCAGTTAAAAAGGAAATAAAAAACACGCTTTTTACCCCTCTGTTTATTTCCAGAATATAAAAAGATATCATGACTGCTTTCATTTAACACTAAAGACATCTTCAATTTGTTGAAATCTCATTTCCTATTCTGTTCTGATGATGCGCATCTTAATGATGTTGTGTGTGTCTTACACCTTAATATATACCTGAATTTAAGGAATCAATGGGAAAAAAAATCCATCTTTTACAGTCTGAAGATAGAAAATTAATATGATTTCCTGTATCTTTTGTACATATGGCTAAAATCTGCCCCTACCAAAAGCTACATAAGCTTTTCCATTGATTTCACTTCCCCACAAGCCTACAATCTTCTCTACAGTCATGTAGTGCTCCCTAGCATACAGACAGAAGTCTCACATTAAAATTATTGACACCTTTCCATGTGAATGAAGGAAACTTTTGAACATAATCCAATCACTGTCTTTTTTCTCTGTGTTCAGTAAAACCAATTCTGATCAACTAAAATATGTGAAGTACAGAAAAGGACATTGGATGTCTCACTGAGAATTCTTTACAGTCCCAGTATTTAATAATGAGTGGAGAAACATCTGATGGAAAACTGGACCATACAGGGAGACATGTCTGTAAACATATTTTTGCTTAAAGTTGCTATGATTTTTACTATTTCAAGCCTACAAAAGGAAACAACAATACCTATGAATGAATCTTTTTATTATTATTGTGACATTGTGATCACTAAGCAACATCAATAATTTCATATATTACTGGGTCATGCCTATGACACTAATGGCAGCGAACCTAAGATTAAGAAGTGCATATTCACAGACACTCGAATGACTGGAGTCAAAAAAATTATGAGTCACATAGCTTTGTTTTGAGTAGGTCCCAGAAATTATTGCAATTTGATGTATTTTTAATTATTGTTTATTTGCATAACTCTGAAAACATGACTGCTGTCCCCAAAATGCCAACTGATAATGTTGAAAACTCTCCTATTCCACACCTTCTGATGTAGAATATGCAGAATATTTTCATTTTACAACTATACAGAATGATGTGTGTACGAACTGCCTGCTACCTGACATGATATATGGGTTTGTTCTTCACACTCCTTTAGCATATCCTATAATTGAAACCCTAATTAATCATTAATTATTGAATCACTAATTAATCATTAATTAGTATCACATAGAGTTTTAAACATCTGTGGAAAATTATGTATTGTCATGAAGCTTTCTGTGTATGATAAATTACACATGGCTATGTCAGCACACATCGTTATATTGAATTAAAGGATTGGTGTGTTTCATTAAATTTAATTGTTTTTGTAAGTTCTCACCATTTTTTCTCCATGCTCTTTTTTTTCTTAAGCTTTTTTCCAGAACACCTCTACAAATTCTTGTTCTTTCAAGGAATTCACAAATGTTAGCATAATTTGTTAGTTATTTTATCCCTTTTCTCTAAGCAATTTTTCCCTTAAATAGATTTAGATATTTTTCCCTAGATTTCCTTTCTGTTTTGTAAGCCTAACAAGTCTCATAACATTACTGCCAGCAGAACAGAAAAAACATAATAGCATAAATATCTCTAGGCATGTTGTTTTGCTTCTAAGTTAGGAGCATATGCTCTCTTTTTAATTACTGTAGAGAAATAGATGCTACTTGAGCACAAGTCAGCATCAAAGCTCTGGAACAGAGTCTGTTTAGATCATCCAGAGTAGGGGACTGTTGAAGAATATAACAGTTGCCTCCATATATATTACTGGACTTTTTTTCTTTTCTAACTGGTTGCAGAGAAGAAGGACTTCTACATCTGGATGCCAGTGAATACAGAATTACAGTGCATATCTGGATGTGCAACATGGGCATAAATCCTATATTCCGTACACCAGAAGTAACTTTTAAAAAACTAAGATAGATTCCTAAAGTAGATGGCATAAATATACTTCTATCAGCACTCAGAAACACATAAATATTTTATCTGTTTCTGCTGTAATTCTGAGAGTTTAAAGATCACTCCCACTCCCTTTCAGTCTGTACAAGACACATACAAACATGTACAAAATAATGAGAGGTGGTACATATACACCAGAATTAAATTTTATCACACTCAAAATTTTCAAATGGGCAAAGAGAGATCACATATTTTATGCAGACACAAGAATTTATTGATAGTCTAAGTAACGTTTTAACAGTGTAATTAACATACAACAAGAAGCTATCATTAATCAAATTGCAATGATATTAACAATTTTCAGTCAAATTGTTAAATTATTCCCCATAATAATTAATTTAAAAATATTGTGCACACATGTGTTCTATTTTCTTTTGCAGTTCTCCTTAGTGACACTCACTTTTCTAAGCACCTGTAGTCAAGAGCCATTTTTCCTACCATGCAGTGCGATGTTTCGTTGTCAGTATCCAGAATCCTTTGTCAAGGGCAGTATGAGTAGCAGGGATAGTTCACCTTCCCTTCCCTTCCCCTTCCCCTTCTCCTTCCCCTTCCCCTTCCCCTTCCCTTCTTCCCTTTTCTGTTTTGCACATACTATTCCTTTTCATGTTTCCAACCAGTCTGTTGCTAACACTCCACATTTTTCCTGATGCAGAATTTTACCTTCAATGACCATTAAGTTTTATTAAACCTCTACCGTATGCAGCACAATTCCTTGGTATAGTTCCATAAAACTAAGCTGAAGTTACAAACAAGTTAGAAGAGAGTCATCAGATTATTGGGTAATGTAGTGTTGTAGCTAAAACAAAGCTAAAACAAAGGCAAGAACAGGGATGTCCATGAGGTCCTGAAAAGCCATTAGCCCTTTTATTCCTAAGTTAGTAAAAGAACCATTGTGGGCTAACAACTGTGAAAAAACTACATCTGCTGTGTTGTAGTGCTATAGCTGTAATTGTTCTTATGGGTGCTCTGAAGTCTTGGAGAATTTAGGATCTCATCACTTGTGCCTGGCTTTTCTAACAAATTACTATCATCTGTTTCATTATTTTCCTTCTTCATTTGATGTTTTCCTACCCACAGTGAACCTCTCTCTGAAGGTAACCTCATTTCCCTTTTGCCCACAAATCCTTACACTGCTTAGTCTGCTAAATTCTCTTTCAGTACCTAAGATTCTATAACCATAATGGAACTTTTCTAACCCAGGCTTTAACAAGTTAGTTTTCTGAGGCTGAGCTACTCATCCAAAGAAGTTCTTATAAACCAGAGAAAAAACCCATACCTTCCCACCAAGGTCACACCTGTCTAGCACAGAGTTGGAGTTATTTAACTTTGTATAAAAATTAGAAATATTTTTAGTATGTGTTAGTGTAGCGGGTTGACCCTGGTCAGATACCGAGGTACCCACTGAAACCACTCTATGACTCTCCATCTGCAACTGGACAGAGGAGAGAGAGAGAAAAAAAAAACACAGCTAAGGATTCATGAGTTGAGATAAGAGGCGGGAGAGGTCACTTACTGATTACCTTCACAGGCAAAACAGACTCAAAGTGGGGATAGTACTTAAATTTATTACTAACAGGATAAGAGCCAAAGAGTGAGAAATAAAACAGTCTTAAAAAACATCTTACCCCCACCCTTCCTTCCTTCCCTGTTCTCCCTCCTCCACCCCAACAGTGCAGGGGGACGGGGAATGGGAGTTGTGGTCAGTTGTTGTTTCTGCTGTTGCTCGGGAGAGGAGTCCTTCCCTGCTCAGGGACCCCATGGGAGACAGTCCTTGATGGACCTCTCCAACGTGAGTCCACCCCTTGGGCAGCAGTTCTTCCCGATCTGCTGTCCTGTGGGTCTCTCCTCCATGGGGTGCAGTCCTGTCCTTCACAGATGATCTGTATCGGTGTGGGTCCCCCACAGGGCCACGAGTCCTACCCGGGAAAAACCTGCTCCAGAGTGGGTTTCCTTCTCCAAAGGCCACAGGTCTCCAGTAGGACCTCACTCCATCTTGGGCCTCCCACAGGATCACAGCCTCCTTCATGCATCCACCTGTTCCAACATGGGCTCCTCCATGGGCTGCAGGGGCACAGCTGCCCCACCATGGTCTGCACCACAGGCTGCAGGGCCTCAGTTCTGACACCTGGAGCACCTCCTGCCCCTCCTTCTGCACTGACCTTGGTGTCTACGTTGTTATTCCCATGTTCTCACTCCACTCTTCCTTGGCTGGAATTTTTTCTTCTGCACAATACTCCTCTGTTCTTAAATATGTTATCACAGAGACGTTACTAATTGGCTTGGCCTTGGCCAGTGGCAGGAAGTCTGTCCTGGAGCTGACTATCATTGGCTCCATGGGACAGAGGAATCTTCTAGCAGTTTCTAACAGAAGTTGCCGTAGCCCCTGTAGCCCCCCCCCCGCTACCAAGACCCAGCCACAGAAACCCACTACAGTGTTAGTGGTTGTTGTTTTTCTGTGCAATGTGTCTAAAATAATGTGAGGAATTATTTTTTACAGTTCAGCACAACTGTATTTCTGTGGAATGAAAGCAAGGATATATCTTGTATATGCTGGGGATAGCCTTAGGGCACACGGGAATGCTTGAACAAGAAAAACCCCAAACTAGAAGCCAACACATACGTATATGCACAAAATTAATCTATGATGCTTAGTGTTACAGTGCTATTGTATTAGATTCTCCATAGTCTAATTCAGTTGAGAGTTACAATATTCATATAAAATATGTACCCCATAAGAAGGGTTG
This sequence comes from Oxyruncus cristatus, assembly GCA_013399855.1. Taxonomy (NCBI): domain Eukaryota; kingdom Metazoa; phylum Chordata; class Aves; order Passeriformes; family Cotingidae; genus Oxyruncus; species Oxyruncus cristatus. Next base: position 546,600 of record VXAY01007339.1, read on the forward strand.
TTGAAATTTTCATTTCCTTTCATCTAAAGAAAACCACCAAACCCGCAACCCCATACCCTGAATTTTTCTTATTAAGGCTCAGAATCTGAAAACTTCTTTTTTGTTTTTAAAATATGAAGTTCTAAAAGTGAAATCTATGTTTTTCCAAGACTCTTAAATGCAGTTTTTCCTTCATATATATATGAACAAAATGTTGAAGTATTCAACCCTACGTATTCTTTTGCAGATGAGTATTCCTACTGTTGCCGAATTTTAGCAACTCTCTAGACATGGACCATGGACCGAGAGCTGGATTTCGAAGGGAGACATTGTTTAGTCTGCACAGGGGTCAAGGTTGATGTTCACAAATCAAGCACACCAAGCAGAAAGCAAAAGAATATAAACCCACTATAAACTATAAAATATAAAACTATAAACCCATCTAATACATAGTTAGTGCCTGCCTAATGCGCAGTCATTTAGTTTGTGCAACCTTGTGCAATACTTGTTACTGTGCCTGTGTGGGCCTCCCTGGAGATCTCCGGTGGTCACTTGGGGAGGTGCCCCCTACTCAGTTTCAAGTAAAGTTCAGCTCAGGATACAGAGAACACAAGACGGTGTGCCAAATAAGATGTGATCTGCAGCTCCAGGGGCAGGTCTTCTTAAACAACTGACAAGCAGAACACAAAATGCAAAAGCTTTCCATAAGTGACACATGCTTAGCATACCTGATAACATCTATTTGCATTCAAAAGAAAAGGTTGAAGGTGAAAATGTTACCATCAGCTTCCATCCACTACAGAGATTGAAGGGACAGAGAATTCTGCTTCAAGACATGACTATCAGCAGTGGTTTCATTGGTTTATGCTTTCTAAAAGTAAAGTTCTTCATTGTTTATATTCTTTTTTATGTGTCATGATTCTGTGACAGAAGTCAACTTAAATACTTAAATTTTTAGTAGTTTCACACTCCTTTGTGTAATCCAGCTTGTATCTTCCGACCAAATTTTCAGTTATGGATTATTATTAGTTTACCATAATATAGAGGAGGCTTTTCAAAATCTGCCAGTGCTCGTCAATATGTTTCCTATAAGCTTCTGTGTAAATGCAATTATAACAAGACTGCCTCTGTGTGTGAAAATATTACCTGTACTGTTTTATTGCTTTTCTATTTTTTTTTAAGAGTGAAGTAAGTGGCCTCTGCAGAGATTGCTAAGGAAAGAAGAAATAATCTGAAAACAGGAAAAAATAAATCTAATAGAAAGTATTGTAATGTTTGAGATTCAAATGACAAAAAGGAAGATTTACGCGAAAGAGAAAAATACTTGTGTAGATACTGTGGTTTTCATGTGGTTTTGTTTTTTTTTNCTTGTTACAGACAAAGGAAAGGTATCTGTTGTGTTTGGGCTTTTAACCTGGGACAAATACTAAGCTGGTGAAAAACCAAGATAAGATGAAGCCTTCCTGCTTTGCTTTTTTGATTTTTTTTTTTTTTTTTTTTTTTTATGGCACAGACCGTCACTGTAATATAAAGCCTCTGTTAGTTTTGACAGCAATAATTCAGTGATACTTCACATTTTCCTTTAGGGACAGATTCATTGAATAGTTACTCAAGTTATTCAGATGGTCGCAGTAAAAGTCACATTACTAACAGCAATATATAGCTTAATAGGATCTTATTTCTCACTTAAAAAATACCATACTTTGCAACAAAAAATTCACCATAGGGAGTTATGTTAGCACTGGTGAATATAAATAGGAGTTACATTATCCTGAGAACACTTGAGTAATGAAAAAGGTCACTAGTCCCCATCTATGAAAATTAAATTCATATCATATTATGCCATGGGCTCTGTTCATATGTTCATTGTGAGTTTGAGGTAGCCAGAGATATACTTAAAACTGCAATGGAACTTCCACTATGACTTAAAGATTTTTTTTTCAATTCTACTTCCCAGATAAAATCAGTACAACCTCTATCTCTTATTCTCTACCATATATATCACGCTCTGGTCTCACTCTAACAAATCCATTCTCATTAGCAAATTCCCCCCTTCCCATATACTCAGACATAATTTCTTTAGTTTATGGGCCACCACTGTAAAGGGTACACGAAGATCCATAAAATGGCCATTGAGTTCATTTGGTCCTGAATAGAGGCTCCATCCATTAATGAGTATAGGACAGTTGGTGTGTTGTGCTGGATTACTAAATATCAAAGTCGGCTCAAGTTGTGTCACCACTGCACTTTCCTGGTTCCTTACAAGATTCATTCTCCATTGAATAATAGAATCATAGAATTCTTAGGGTTGGAAAAGGCCTTTAAGATCATCAATTAGTTTGGGTGACTCCTGTTGTAACACCTTCTACATAAGGCAGCCTAAGAATCATTTAGCGCAGGCACCATACAGCAATGACATCATAAAACTGAAATCAGGCCAACTGTATGAGGTTCAAAAATATGAACCTCATATTGGTTCCTACACCTCACATGCGTTGCTATGGGCTTGGGGAATCAGTGGCTGGAAGGACTTAGGGGTGTTAACCTGAGCCAGCAATGTGCCCAGGTGGCCAAGGTCAGTGGCATCCTGGCCTGTATAAAAAATATTGTGACCAGTGGGATTAGGGCAGTGATCTTCTCCATGTACTCTGCACTGGTGAGGCTGCACCTGGAATCCAGTGTTCATTTTTGAGCCCCTCACTCCAAGGAAGACACTAAGGTGCTGGAGCTTGTCTAGAGAAGGACAAAGAAACTGGTGAAGAGGCTGGAGCAGAACTGGGGGAACTGGGGTTGTTTAGCCTGGAGGAAAGGAGACTCAGGGGAGACCTTATCACTCTCTACAACTGCCTGAAAGGAGGCTGAAGCAACATGGGGGTTGATCTCTTCTCTCAAGTACCAAGTGATAGGACAAGCGGAAATGGCCTTAAGTTGCATTGGGGAGGTTTTGATTGGATATTAGGAAAAAAATTCTTCACTGGAAGCATTGTGAAGCATTGGAACAGGTTGCTCAGGGAAGTGGTTGAGTCACCATCCCCTGGAAGTATTCAAAAGACATGTAGACATGGCACTTAAGGGCATGGTTTAGTGGTGGACTTGGTAGTGTTATCTTAGTGGTTGAACTGCATGAACTTAGAGATCTTTTCTAACTTAAATGATGCTATGATTCAAGATCTGAAACAATTCTTGAAACATGTGAGTGTCTTCTGGCTAATCCTTGATCACTTACAGCATTACTGATCAGTAAAGGTTTCCCATTCAAGTCAATTGCATGAGCAGTGCAACCTACTTACTCCACATAGTGTCAGTTGTGTGATGAGAAGATGGTAGCAAAATGGAAATTTATCTGCTACGGACTATCCTCTCCATCCCCACACAGCTAGAGAGAAGT